>CM076574.1:958943001-959088373 GCA_034641835.2 Pinus albicaulis
TGATAAGCACTGTTGATCTGGGAAGGGGTCATCGGACGGTGTTCATTTGCTATAGATGCGCAAAAGTTACCTAAGGTACGGCGCGCCATCGCGCGTTATCATCCGTGCATCATCAATGAACGATATCCGTCGGATCATCTGATGCCGAGCGATGTGTTCTCCGCCATCGGATGGAAACGATCGTAAGCGATGGGCCCTAGTTTTTTAAATTATATTGATTGGGCCGTCGATTATGTATGTGGGGCCGGAACCAAAGGTCTATTTAAAATCATTTTGATAAAAGTGCTGGTTATTACTATAAAGTTCTATTATATATTTAATTTCCAAAGGTTGTGAATAATATTTATTTATCAAATTCCACGAATTTGATAAATAAAATAAAGAAAACCATCAGCGGCACGTTATTGGTACTTTACCTTGGCTATAGTATTATTTGGCGGAGATAGAGATTACCTTTGGGACAATTCGAGCATGGAAGAACAAAGATCGGGATTTCAATTTGGATTGGTTCGAATTTTAATAATACCATTAGCAATTGAATGGTTTTGACCCATGGTTTCAATAGAGGCGAAAACTATATAAGGTGATGAGAATCATAGTACGAGGTGTGCATGTAGAGGCATTGTAAATAAAAATCTCTTTATGAGATCTGCATGATCGAACTCTGTTGTCTGATAACGCTAAATCCATGATGCACCTATGGAGTTGATTGAGGAAATGAAAAAGCTCTAGGAAGATCAGCAAAGAAATAATAAATATCTGAAGAAATAATAAAGATATGATGCAAGTCTGATGAAGAAATAGAAGAAATTCGGTGGATCTGAGGGTTGAAGTCTTCTGCATGGAAGTGGAAGCTTTCTGCCAGTTCAAGTTGGTGTTAAATCAGGGGGTCGAATCTCCCTTCCAGGAGAGGCTGGAGAACGAGAGAAGGTTGAAGCCTTCTATAGGTTGGTGCCTGCGTGCTGGTATGAGTCTGCGCTAGCACAAAATTGTAAGATGTTTTCTTTATAATAAATATTGAAGACTGAGACGACATCAGCGGTGGTTTTCTCCCAAATTGGGTTTCCACCTTAAATACTGGTGTTCATATGTGTTCCTTTTGTGTAATGGCTTATTATGTTATTTCTTTTCACATGTTTACTAAAAGAATGATGCAATAATCTAAGTAAATAATTAACAGCATAATAAGATCTCTGGTGAAAATTTTTCAGTCAACCCTAAATACTGATTCACCCCCCCTCTCAGTATTTTTCCCAACAGACAATAATTCCTACATATTAAAATATAAAGTTATAACATACCAGCTCATACTCGAACATAACATATGTATCAGTATTATTCTTCTTTATCTTCTTGATCTTCATCCAACTGATCGACAGCTATATCAACATACGATTGATAAGTGTTGAAGCGATGGTTTTCATGTCATCATCATCATCAATTATGTCATTTTCAATAATATCCTCCCCTTGACATCATCATCAATAATTGTTGCCTCATCTCTGTCACGGATTTCATCTTCTAAGATATCTTCTTAAATCATCCAGTACATCTTCTGTCCTTGTATGCATCATCTTATTCTTGATCAATATCATCTTCTTCCTCTACAGTATACTCTATTGGCCGTCCTCTTGGATCATATCTAATAGTAAATGACCATTCCTTCTCACCTGGAACCTCTGAGTAAAAGACTTGTTCGCATTGGCTTGGAAAAACATAGCGATCTTTTCCTGCTTCAAACTGCGATGTTTTAACCATTGAAAATCCATTGTCATGTTGAATAAGTGTTCTATCATCATCACGTACATTCATTCGTAGCCTATACCATTTGACGTCAAACAAAACTATTTTGAAGGAATTAAAGTCACATAAACTATATGTCTGGGGAGCCTGTGTCTATTTTGATTCTCGGGGATGTTTGTCACTCCCCAGAGAAGCTTGGCTGGTGACACAGAATCTGAGTTGTCCACTATCGGAAATTTTCTGTTATCATCCAGATCCAAACATTTAACGAAATTGACGTATTTGCACCACATGGCCTTGTGGTGTTTCAACTTCAATATGCCAAACATGAAAAGATGCATTCAAATTAATAATTAAACATATAATTTACAACTTTGAAAAGTGGCGAGAAATCAAACTTCTTGTCACATTATAAATATAGTATAAAATAAGTAATGAATAAAATAGGTGAATTAATTGCCCACCTTTCTATCTTTCAAACCCCATATGCACTAGCGTACGATTTCTGTGGTAATGTTTTCCCATCTCCACTACGATACACTTCTCTAATCAATTTAGATAGTAGTTGCCATGATAACCTACCGTCATTACGTGCTTTACATGTTTCAATCCATTCACTCATCCACTCAAGATTGTTTTCAATGTATAAAAGTAGTGCCTCATAATCTTGAGCACCTGAATAAAAAAACAATAATTCACCAATATTAATAAATATTACTTATAACCATGGTAAATAATATTAATTAATAAACTATGAAAGAATAAAACCTGAATGAATATAATGATCATATACATGATGTAAAAAAATGAAACATTATATGTATTATACATAATAAATCGTTTACCTCTCACTTTCTTCATTCTACCTTTTCCCAACAGGTGCTCCTCTTCAAATTTTTTGATGGAGTTCACATCCCAAATGCAATCCACCACCTTCATGGCTAGCGCAGCTAATTTAGGAAGATAATGACTAATATACACCATGGATTGATATACCACATATCCCTCCACCATAGAACCCTCGGGTCGTGCTCTTTGTTTAACCAAAGCCTTCAAGGATTTCAGGTGCCTCTCGACCATCCACATTGACCTTGTGTGTACTGGTCCACACATTTCAATCTCCTCAACTTGGTGTATCAAGTAGTGTTCTTGTGCATTGAAAAATGTTGGAGGTAGATACTTTTGCATTTCACACATTAGCCGAGGAATTTCTCTCTTCCAGTACTTTATTTCATCTTGATGGATTTCTTTCAATGACAACCATCTGCAAATCATTACACAAGGTTATTTCAATGAAACATAATATATATTTCATTACAAGTAAATTAATACATCATTTCATCAAGTATGAAAAGAAATTGTAGCAATTAGATTTTGCGTATAAATCAAAACTACTTACCTCATGTATTTACTAAGACCATATATAACTTGTTTGACATTGTTGTCGAAGTTGTTTGGGAGAGATACAAGTAGAACATACTATAACAATAAAAAATGAATCGTTATTGGTTTCCAAATTAAACAGAAAAAAGGAAAATTTAAAATATGTATTCAAACAATAACATACAAAAACGTATACCAAAAAAATTACCTTAACAAAGGTATGCCAATCATGTGTTTTCACCCCACTGAAGTCACCTTTCTTTGTTAAGATATTATTTATGTTTGAAGCAAAACCTGTTGGAAATTTAATTCCTCTAACGACCTCTTTTACATCATTGCTTTGTTGTTCTGTTAATAACCATGGAATATTATTATAATTTCGACCTCCATTTTTATTTGATCCGTCGATCACACTTTTCATTGCATGATTTGATTTCTCAATGTCAGCACAAATTTTGTCAATTTTATCTCTCTCATGTGCACCATCTATGGTTCGCCATAACATTTCTGTCACATTCTTCCCGACATGCATTGTATCAAACAAATGAGCTATTTTTGGGTCCTCATAGTAAGACAACCTACGCCGTTTGAGGGAAGGATAACATTTATTTCATTCCCGGTGGAAGTACAATATTAACGATACCTTACGAGCGGCTATGTTTCAGTATCCGAAATAAAATTACAATCGAACAATATTAATTATAAAATAAATAAAACCCGATTCATTGATTAAAAACAAAAATTCCAAACATTACATAATAATTATATATATATACATACACAAGTACGTACCGAAATTTGCTCGTGATTATTGATTATTTATATTCAACATCCTTTAGGCGGGGGTGTCGTTCTTACGTGGTTAAATCTGGTTTCTTCTTCCTCATTGAAAAGATGTTTTTGAGTGGTACGATACTTATGGTTCCTAGGGAGGAAGTGCCTAAACTCATCAAACACCATCTTTCTTAAGTCTGGCGAATGACGATACTTCATCTTAGGGCCACAAACTGGACATGAAAATATACCCTTTGTTTGAAGACCTGCAATAGATGGATCAATAACAATTAATATACTATGAGATCATTTTTAAAACATGCAATATGGTATATCTAATTTAGATAATTATGTATTATATTAAAGTGCAATGAAATATTACATACCACAAACATGTGTTAGTCCTGGGGCATCATGAATTGTCCATACAAGCATTCCACGACATTGAAATCTCTTCTGCTTAATTGGTTTATTGATGTCATAAATAGTGATGCCACGCCATAACTGTATTAGCTCATCGATAAGAGGCTCAATATATACATTCATATCTTTGACCTGGTACTTACCTAATTGTTCAAAATTACGGTACATAATAATTACTCCCATGATATATGTATATATAAGTAAGTAAATAAATAAAATGTATATTTATGCAAACAACGAGAGAAATGAAAATGTTATATTCAAAGAAATAATGTATCAAATACCTGGAATAATCATAGTCAACATTATGTGCTCCATCTTTATTGACATCCAAGGAGGAATGTTATTGTTGATAACGAAAATAGGCCACACTGAGTAAGTAGATCTAAGCTCTCCGAATGGATTAACACCATCAGCTGCCAATGAAAGCCTGACATTACGAGGTTCATTTTTAAAATCTACATATTTTTCCTCGATTTCTCTAAATGCAGAACCATCTGCAGGCATTCGAAGAACACCATCTACACTTCTATTCTTTGAATGGTAATCCATAAACTGTGCTATGCTGTTACACCTGAACATTCGCTGCAAACGTGGAATTATGGGAATATGACGAAGAGCCTTTTGAGGCACCTTTTTGGTTAGTTGATCTGTTCGATATCTACTGGTACCACATTTCGGACATTCTGTTTTCAACGCATGTTCTCCGTAATATATAATATGATCTTTATGACATGCATCTATAGTGTTATATTCCATTCCAAAGTGTTTCATAATAGCACGTAGATCTCGATATGTTCGAGGTAAAGTATTTGGCGATGGTAACAAATATTCACCCAACAATCTACAACAGAAACAAAAAGTAGTGTCTTGTAAAGATTATATATATATATATATATATATATATCATATTTATTAAAACCGGAACCGGTGACCAGATCGGTGGAGCTAATGAACCGGGTTTCGAACCGGAACCATTCTAACCGGTAGCGGTCAGATCTCAATGAACCGGTTTTAATAAAAATACATTAAATAATTATTTTTTAATAAAATGAAAAAAAAAACTATTTTTAAGATTTGCAACCATGATTCCAAGACAATAGAGACAAAATATGAAAATTTTGCTCATTTATATACCATGAAAAGGTGAATATATCAAAATGGCACCAAATGCAATACATATCATCGAAAAATACATAAGAAAACTTGTTGAAGTAATGTATCAGGTTTCTCTTATATTATTCACTGTGTTTTATTGCTGAGTTAATATTATAATATACAATCTGTCCCTGCTCAGATCTGTTGTCAATTCATTATATCAGCCTTAAAGACAATTCTGGGTTCAGTATATATATATATATATATATGTATATCAGACCATCATTTTGAAGATCTTGTATTCTTCATTATCTATGTTTGCTTGCCAATAAATTTCTAGAAAAACATCTACAACACTTAGAGGTATTGAGTTGGTTTATGAAACCCACTATTAGTGCTATTTGTAACAAGTTGAGAGAGCATTACAACTTCAGCAGTTTGCTCACAATGTGTTTGACAAAATTTATCACTGAAAAGATTCATTAAAACCCAGAAAACTCAGTAGCCAGTTTAGTGCATTGCCAAGCGGGAATTTTCTAGTGATCAATTTATTATTGCCAGTCACATTTTCATTAGGTTGTATGTTGTTTTCCCTTGAGTGGCGTCAGACCATTTGCATCAGTCTTGATGCCATGATCAAATTGCTTGTATGCTGTGTGAAAGGTTTTGTATTTATGCTGCTGCTATGTGTGAGTAGAGAGAGAGGGTCTGACAGTTCCTAGCTGAGTGTGAAATAAGGTTGCTGCTGATTGTTTTGAGAACAGAAATTGCCATCAAGCACACTTGATGAGTTGCATGTTGCCATGGATTTTATGCTAGCTAGCCTTGTATTTATCAGTCATCATGTGTATTGTTGCTACTATAAGGTGTTGAGTATGAGTTATTAGACAAGTTTGTTGCTAGTATAATAGAGGAATTTGCAGCTCATGGAGGAGACACTGAGGAATTTGCAACTCATGGAGGAGCACCTAACCGGCCGGTTAAGTACGAAACTGACCGGTTTATGCATAAACTGGTCGGTTCCTTACTTAACCGGCCGGTTAGGTCCGGTTAACCGGCCAAAACAGGTGAGAATAGGCTATTGACCGGGTTGCAAGGCCGGTTCCAACCGGCAGCCGTCCTGACCGACCGGTTTTGATAACTATGATATATATATATATATATATATATATATATATAAGTTATTATTTTACACATTTATTACAACTAAAAAAAGGGAAAATAATCAACATTTACATATATGTGATCATATATACATATTGCATACCTTAGGAGTTGTGTCATACATCTGTTCGACAAATTATTCATAACCTTTAAGTTCACCAACAACAATAACAGAGAGCTGGTGAACTTAAAGGTTATGAATAATTTTTTGAACAGATGTATGACACAACTCCTAAGGTATGCAATATGTATATATGATCACATATATGTAAATGTTGATTATTTTCCCTTTTTTTAGTTGTAATAAATGTGTAAAATAATAACTTATATATAAGTTATTATTTTACACATTTATTACAACTAAAAAAGGGAAAATAATCAACATTTACATATATGTGATCATATATACATATTGCATACCTTAGGAGTTGTGTCATACATCTGTTCGACAAATTATTCATAACCTTTAAGTTCACTAGCAACAATGTAGCAAAGAGAAGAGTTGCATTTGAGTGTTCAAAAAGTCGTTCACTTGACCTTTCAATCAGAGGTACATCATAAATACCGTCACTGCTATCTCCACCATCATCATCTGACTCACCATACAAGTCTTGGAGCATTTGATTTTTCCCATCATTGATGTGAACTGTCTCATTACTGTCATCATGATCTACCTCCATGGGATCATTAAAATTACCTTCATCATTCGCTTCATGTTCTTCACCTTGTACAACATCATTTCCAATACTAATATTTGCTGCAATATTCTCTTGTACCGGTGCAACATCATCTAATCTACTACTATTTTGCTGTGGAAGTTGGTTGATCATCTGCAAAAGGTTGGGGGGCAACTGTGCCTTTATGAAAATTACAAACATTAATAATTAAACATTAGTGTGCATATAAAAAATATTAAAATAATATAAAATTTTACGATATAATCAAAATGAAGATAGATAATTAATTACCACGGGACGATAGTCATTCGATCCAACATCAATGTGCCCATATTTCCTACAATGCATTGTTGTTGTTGCTATTAAAATTCTAACATTATTTCTCATACAACATTTTTTACAAGGGCAATAAACTCTGCCATCACCCCTTTCACCCTTTTGAATTTTTTTTCCAGCTCCAATGTTTTCTTCCATTGATGAAAATTATCCTATAAAGAAAACAATAAATCTCTCTCAATGGTGTAGAAAACCCAAGACTTGTTGAACTGAATGGGAGCTCAATATATAAGCAAAAAGAAAATAAAAGTGGGCATTTTACAAATTGTGAGCTTTTTACAAAATGTGGGCTTTTTACAAAATTGTGGGCTTTTTACAAATTGTGGGCTTTTTTTATTCTTAATGCATTTTCTATAGAATACTAAACAGATTTGTCCAAAATTTCAGATGCAAATTGTAGTCTCTACTACGTTTGGAAAATTGGAGGTTTATAAAAGATAAACTACGAACAGAATTGTACCACTATGATAAGAAGCTTTCAGAAGCATTCCTTCTGCTTCACAAACGTGGAACTACCTTAAGAATGCTTATGGTTGATATAAATATTAGAGCATGGCAGTTAAATGTAGTAGTTATGCTAAAATATTGAATAACAACATGAGAGTGCTCTTCAGATATTGTACGAATGCACCAAATTAAGGCTGTACCATTACTAAAGATAAATGGCCAAAAATAGTCAATTTTGATATCGTGAAGTTATGTCTTTCTCGGTAGAAAACTGGGGATAGGATGGAAAATATGAGAGAACTAAGTTCCAAGGACTAAAAAACCAAGGCCAACATAGTTCTGCCTTGAATCAGAGACAAAACAAAGTTCCCAAAAAAGTGTTTGAGAGCACCCATTGAAGCTCCTATATATAGCAGAGTCAACATTTTCCTATTGAACAAGTTTGTATAGTCAAAGCCACAGCAAGATCAGATAGCCACGATCCTAAATGAGAACCAGAGCCAAAGCTAAGATAGATCCATGTTTAGCAGAACAAGACAGCCATAGCAAAGGATTTGACCACAGAACCAGATCATGAGAGATAGCAAGATTCTTTCTTCCACTGTGGAAATGTAGAAACTGTACAAGGGCTTTGCTTCCAACATATTTCATTGTGACAGTAATTGCTATGGTTTTGTAAGCGCTCATTAGTAGAATCTTAAAGCCATTCTGGAATTCTTTTAACCTGGAGAGGGTTTTCTGTGGTTATAAATCCTCATGTTCAAATTCCATTGTGGATTGGTTGTGTTTGATATTATGTTTTTACTGTCTGCAGTTTTTCACACAGAAAATTATCAGTCTAAAGCGGAGAAATTTTGCGATGTTTCTTTTGCTTCCTATTGTGAAGTATTTCGCTCAGAACTCTACTCGTTGTAACAGAGGTCTTGGGCATAGAACAAGGGACTTGGGTTTTTTGGAATCAAACTTCAGGTTAAGATGCTCATCTGAAGAATGGCACAGTGAGCCTTAGCATGGAGTTGGGAGTACCAATTTGAAGTGCATGTAGGGCATTGTACAATAGACCAGTTAGATTTCTGGACCCTAATACAAAAGTTTCTTCTTCTTTCAAAACGTGTTTCTCCTTTTCTGTAACCAATGTGGGTCATGTTCTTGTTTCAATTGGGGATGGATGAGCATTTGTTATTGCTCCAGATGATCACACTCTGGGTAGCCCTGGAGGCTATTTGGGGGTGATGAGTCCAATAGGTCTCAATGAACTGTTGCCCTCGTTGGGGAATACTATTGCAATGGAATTTGATACTATTTTGGATGTTGAATTCCACGATCCTAATGGAAACCAGTACCTTCAGCTCCAGTACCTGTTCACAAAAGAGGGTGCCATAGTCATTCATGCGTGCAGAGAGGGTGAATTGCAGGCATTGCAACAGGAGGTGTTTTTGTTGTTGCATTGGCCACTAGATTGTTTGCATGGTTCTGTTACAAGCGCAGAGTATTGAAAAGGACAGAAAAATTTAGTTCAGATATTGTGAAATTGCCTCGGAAATTCACCTACAAAGAGCTCAACAATGCTATGAAAGACTTTTTTTGAATGTGATTGATAATCGATAATTGCAAGCAAGGGTAATCCCCTTGTGAAACCCAAATTTCTGAGCATTTTCTAAAACCTGATGACGGAGACATTGTAATGAACAAGCGCCTAGGTCCATATTACGTCCAAATCTACTAAGCACCAAGATCTATAAAAAAAAATCCATAGTATCTGCGAACTAAGAATAAGAGGCAGAAAATGTGTTCTGCTTACCTGTTCGAATAGTGGTTGGGGTTTACCACGGCAAAAATTTGACAGAGCCCATGTACAATTTCGTATCATTGAAATTCTGGCAGTATCATTCAACTGGGAAAGCACCTGCCTCGGAGCTCCATGACTGAGGGCAAGATCCCTAAATGATGCAGAGTCTCCAGCAATATTTCCCAAAGCCCAAAAAACCTTACACGAACACCAGTTGAACTCAAAGTTGGGTAGTAGTTTTTAAAATCAAATTCCAAAATTACAGACGTATAAAGATAGTTGGGAAGAATAATTTTATGCCTCTAAAATGAACGTGCTACCTGTTCTCGAACATTATCATTTCCAGAGGCAAGAAGTTCCACAAATATAGGCAGTGCCCCGTAATCAATCACAACCTTTGTATTCTCAGAGGCTCCAAAAAAACCCAAATAGGGTCAACCCTACTACAGGAGGAAGGGCCTGTAGTAAGAACTTACCATTTTGCAAGAACTGAGGGCGAATGCTGTTCTGCAAGAGTTGAGGGTGAATGCTGAGGGCGAATGCTGTTATGCAAGAGCTGAGGGTGAATGCTGAGGGCGAATGCGCGCGTGATATCAGACGTTAATGTAGTTTTAAAAAAAAATCATTTTTATGTAGCGCGCATTTGAATTTTAGCATTTCAAATAATTTTTATTTACATTTGATTTTTGCATTTCTAATACAAGTGACAAACAAATTTCTACAAGAGGTTGAAATTTTTACTAGATAGCCATGAAAGACTAATTAAAATGGCTTAAAATGCAAGTGGAACTTCAAAATTAATGTAATTGAAGGTTCTCTCCACTAAATTTTTGCAAAAGTGCTTACATTATTTAAGTTATCTAGGATATTTTTTTGTATTACACAATCAAAATTAAATAATGAAATAGTTGGGTAGTCTTATTGTTTCAAATTAGGACACAATTTTCAAATGGTGATGAAGTTTCATGTGATGATTAACTGACAATATTCTCCTTTCCTATCCTTGAAAAACTATACAAAGTTACCTGTTGCCAGATGAAACCCTAACTCATGTAGTATCATAGGACCAATCCTCCATTTTTCCCGTCATAAGGCATTTTGCACATATTTGACGACTAGAATTTGCGGATTCCCGTTTTCCATGAGGTGCTAGGAAGGATAGAAGACTTAATTTTGACGTTTGAAATTTTTTCAAAAACTTTCTTACGCCCTTTAATTTCCACTTACCAATAATTTTGCAACACTAGTCCTCTTCGCAATTGCAAGGCTGTACTCAAAAAGTAAGGAAAGTTACTTTTTTGGCTCACTCAATGATCCAGGTGGATACTGGTGGCCACCCGCCTATTCCACTTGGGGCCCCACCATTGTCTCTTCCAGTTTTTCAGTGTCGGCACAACTTACTATTTTTAGCAGTTTTTCGGGTCCTGAACTTCCGGAGCCGTTTTGAGGCCCTAAACGACGTTTTTTGGGCATCGCGCCTCCAGCGAATATCATTCTGTATCATTCTATTCCAAAATTATATGCATGGAGAAATTTGTATTCCTCGGATAGATATTTCTAATGATGTATCATGTGCGTCAAACAGAGATAGTATGCCAAAGTTACGTCCCTGGGAATTTGAAACACCAATTTACCCAAACGGGGCCCATAGTTTTGGCGCTTCATCTCCTAGGGTTAGGTTTTTGGATGTTTAGGGTTCTCCATTGTTTCTCAATAATAAATAGGCCCTCGAGCCTCATTGTAACTCAGTTCAGAGGCTTGTAGCCGCCACATCTCTCCTCAGAGATAGCTACAAGCGCCCTAGCTAGTTTTATTTCCATTCTGTCTATAAGAAAATTTCAGTTCTTTGATATTAATAAAATGAAGTGTTATTTCCGCTGCATCTTTGTATTTATGGTTATGTGTTTATTCTGTTGCGTTCCTGCATAAATCCGGATCAGTGGTATCAGAGCAGCCTGCTTTTTCTTGATCCTTCTTTGCATGTCCCCAATGAGGTCGGGGTATAAGGAGTTAGGGCTCGATCTGGTGGAACCTTTGCAAGATCAGCCTCGCAAACCCCGACGGACGCCCATGGGGGATGAAAAGAAAGATGAGGGAGCAGGAGATCCTATCAAAATATTGCTCAAGGAGGCCCTCGAAAAACAAAAGAACACGATGATGGATAACTTTGCCCAGATCCTTCAATGGCTGCCCACCGGTGGCGCATCTGCATCCAGCAGCCACTCTGGAGGTGTGACTCCTTTTAAGGTACAAGTAAATTTTGACATTCCCATATTTTAGGGTCAAATAGATGCAAATTCCGTAGATAGATGGTTGAATCTATTAGAAGGATATTTCTCGGTTCATGACTTTTCCGATAAGGAGAAGATTATTTTTGCACTCCTCAAAGCTGGCCCCCATGTCAAGGACTGGTGGGAAAGCCACTGTGAGAAAAAGGATGAGAAAAAACCCTCTCTGTTCTCGATCATACCCACTTGGAATTATTTCCGAGACGCCGTCAAGGAACAATACTATCCTGTGGGGAGCTATGAGGACAAGTACATACAATGGACCACGCTGCGGCAACAAAGGGATCAAGATGTGCATGGGCTGACGAATCTGTTCCATACCCTGTGCACCAAGTTGGGTATCAAAGATTTAGAGAAACATCTGGTGCTAAAGTATCGCAGTTGTCTGCACATATACATTCAGGAGGTAATGGAGTTCCTAGACATCTCCTCGCTTGGTATGGCATACCGGTATGCTGCCAAGATTGAGTATAAATTCAAACAGAAGAAGCGAGACTTTGGATCTGCGAATCAAATGCAAGGGAAAGGTGCTCCCAAACCACATAACAAAGGACAGAGCCAAGGCACGGTGACTCAAGACAACCTGTCGAAGCCACAAGCAAAGAACAACACCGCAAAGCCAAAGAAGGACACGGGAAAGTGGTGTGAGTTCCATAAGAGCTCCACTGCCTTACAGTGAGTGTGGGCAGCAGTGCAGTGGCGAATCAAGGCTTCAGGTGGATGCATGCTCTGACTCTGAATCAGAACCTGACAAGGGGAATGACAAAGGGAAACAGATTATTGATGCGGAGCCCAATGCCACTGTTGCCACTACAAAGATCCAGAAGGAGGAACCAGACGATCCGGAGGAGGAGGAACATCTCTTCCACTCCCAGATGTGGGTAAAGGGCTCCCCAGTACAGTTCATTGTCGACGATGGGAGCCAAAAGAACCTCATTTCGGCAGATGCCGTGAAGCGTTTGGGCTTGCCGACCACAGCTCACACACATCCATACACCATCGGGTGGCTTCACCAAGGACGAGATCTCCGCGTCAGCCAACAGTGCCGCCTTCCTTATAGCATCAAGCCCTTCACGGATGAGGTATTATGCGACGTTGTTCCTATTGATGTTTCTGATGTATTATTAGGACAACCATACTTGTGGAAGCGTCATGCGGTGTATGAGTCTCAACCTCGTGCTGTTATTGTTACTTTGGGAAATAAGTTGTACAGGATACCAGAGGTACCACCTCCTGCTACTATCTCTTTGGTTACTGCAAAACAATGCAGTAAGCTCATTTCCCAAACCAGGAAATTTGTTTTCCTGATGATCCGCCCCCAAGGCAAGAAGAAGACTATGGCCACGACCTCCAGAAAAGGCTCCTCTGCACGACAAAAACAAATGGATAAGGTTGTGGAGGAGTACGGGGACATTTTCACCTCACCCACAGGGGTTCCTCTACACTGTCAAGTCAAGCACCCGATTGATCTGACCCCAGGTGCACCACTACCCAACAGACCGATCTATCGGTGCTCTGTTATGGAGAACGATGAAATCAAGAGGCAGATTCAGGAGCTGCTGCAGAAGGGTCACATCCGACCAAGTTCATCACCCTGTGGGAGCCCGATAATTTATTATTGTGAAATCATAGTTCTGAATTCACCAGGGCACTACTAATGTGTGGATACCCTATCATTTCTTAGATCCTCATAACTTACCAACCCCTACTATATTGGTATACACATAATATGGCATTTACCTGAAGTATTTCATATGTATCTAGAAGTAAATAAGTTGTATGACAATTGTTATGGCAGATATAAGATGTGTATTATAGTTTATATTTCAATTTTTCTTAAGTAGCATGCATGTGGGGTCCATATAGTGACTACAATTACCAAATATATTTCAGTGAAGATGTGAAGATGATCTCTCATTAGGTCCTAATTACTTAAAGCATCATTAATTAGCTTTCCAAATACAAAGTTAACTCTTAGCTTCACTAAAGAAATAGAAGGCAAAGATCTAGCATCAAGTGAAATTCACGTGAAAAAGTAGATGAAAAATGTACAATCATCCAATGGAGAGGTAATCTATAATTATCCAGTAAGACTCTTGGCTATGCCTTGAGACTAAACTAATTCTCAATATTTTTGAATAATCATCCATTGGAATTTAGTAGGAAAACCATAGTAAATCATTGTCCAATGGCCATGAAAAAATATAAAAAAAATAATATTTGTTGGTCGTTTTTCAATAGGTGGACCATGATGGGACCACTGAGAAGGTGGGGGTGTTTTTTTAATCATGGAAGTGAGGTTTAGTAGATTGATAGTCAAGTTACCTTTCCCTACAAATTTTCTCGATCAAGTTATTCATTCATTGAACTTTGATTCATTCCTACTATTTTGATACACAATCCAATCCACTTGAGTCTTGAGTCTTCATTGAGAATGGCATTCATAGGTTGTCAAGAAAGAGGTTATCATGCACATGCACTCTTCTTTTCTTGGTATCTTTGTAACTATGTTCAGCCCAAGTTCTATATTTTTAAATTATCATAATAGTTCGTGATTATTAAGCTTTTATTTTGTCTTTTAAGAATTTTAATTTAATTATTATTAATCATTAAATTAAAAAAAAAAATATATATATATATATATATATATATATATAGTTATTAAACTCGCCCACCCGCAAGAGTGCTGTCATTCAGTTCTTAATGTCGACTGATCGGCGTTTAATGCCATTTACTCCTGGTGCTCCTCGATACACATTCGCATGCTGCGACATGGCTCAGCCTCCAGTTCATACTTATGGTGGTTTATTGCAGTCGATTCACAGTTGTACGGTAGACTGGGTTGTTATTATGGAGTGTCCCTCTGGTCTGAACATAATTCCCCCGCCTGTGAATCTATGGTGCGCTCCAGGAGCAGGGCTTTCTAATGTTCGCACTGTAACTGGTAAGAGGAGCTGTCTCAATTGTTGTTTGGATTTTGGAGAAAATATCCACTTCTCCCACGCTGGTTCCTGCAAGCTTGCTTCTATCGCCCTGTTGCCCCTCTCGCCTCACTATTCTGTCCATCTTTTGCCTCCCTGCCCTGCTGTCTCGAGTGCGACTATGCCGCACCTCAGGCAGAGAATGCGCTGCCGAAGAGGCTCCACGAGGCGCCAAATTCGATGCTCTCCCTCCACCTCTGGCACCTCCTCTGCATCTATCTCCCACTCTGACAGTCAACCTAGAGGGCGCCTTCTCCGCTCGGGCCGTCGCCTTGCTTCCCCCACTCCTTCCGCTCCTCCTGCTCAAACCCACACTGCGCATTTTTCCTTTAACAGCACTCTCAATCAACCCAGGGTGACTGCCTCAATTACGGTCGTCTTTCGTGAAGAGCCTCAGGAAATTGTTCCCAGTTCTCGCCCGGTGGAATGCAGCCTCTCGGCGGCTCAGGATTTGGCGCAGTTTGTTGGGCTGAAGCACCCTGATAGTGCGAACGTGCAGGGTTAGATGGGCAAGGCCACGCAGGACCTGGCGAACAAGGAAGCGATGGGTCAACCTACTGAGAGGCAGGACGCAGTGCAAGCGAGCGAGGTGCAGATTACTCCTCCTCCTCCCGGGAAGGTGATCCATTCTATTGCTGACATGTATAATGCTGACGGGGAACCATATGAACTCTGGTGCAGAGTTGTCTACAAACCTCCTGATGAATAGTTCCTCCTCTTCACTCTGGTTTTTTTCTCTATTTCTGCCCATTCTCACGGGCCTGTTCACGTGTTTCCTGCTGTCTCTGAAAATGCATCTGTTTTTTTTGCTTCGATATGGTCTCCAGTACTACAATTCTCTAGTTCCCCTGCGCGGGATTTTTCAAATGAACTGTTTCAGACTGGTTTCCCTCTTGCAGGGCAGTCTTCAAACTATGGTTTTTTGTTTCAAATGCCACAGCACTCGGCAATGATCAGGCTTCGGCCCGCTGTACTGTACTCCTTTTGTTAATAGAATTAATTTTACTTAGAAAAAAAAAAACTTTCATACATGAGAAAATAGATACTGACAAATGGTACATCATGGCCTGATTAATTTCGCTCAGCAATTTCAAATGGTATAACATTTATTCAACAGTAATCATCAATTTCTGCACACAGAGACTAATTTCTCTGGAAGCCTCAGATTTCTTTGGCTTGTTATTCTTATAACTACATAGACATAATTAATAGAGAGATTGAGGACAGAAAAAAATCTAGGGCTTAGTCTCCACTACTCAACATGTTTTGTGAGAAATAATACATAGATTGATTTCTATGAGTGCCTTAGCGTTCTTTGGCTCATTTTTTTAATCACAACAAAAATAAAAAATGCACTGAGGATTTGTTCTTAGTCCGATTATGCAATTTTTATAAGACAGATTATGCAATATTAATAATAAACATAAATTTATTGCAATTTAGGAAAAGCTCGTTCATGTTTTTTTCTTTATATTGGAAGGTTACTTGATTTTTGAAGTAATTTTTAGTAGATCATAGCATATATTGAGGAAATATTAGTTTGACAAGAATCAGTTATTTCTCTTGAAACTTTAAGTATTAAAAGTCCATGACACAGATATATCACACTCCAAAATCCAAAGAAAATGGAAGAGCGTTCAATTTTTTTAATCAAAATTTTATTGGTGAAGGGTTAATTTATTACGAGAACATCATTAATGAAGTGAAAAATTTTAAACGTAACGTTTATTGACTAGAAAAATAATGACCAAAACGTCAAAAAAAATTGTGTGACGGGTAAAGAGAAATCCAAATTCCAACCCTGCCTGCCACCTGTTGGTGAGTGGAGGTTATTCATTTTTCATTTACAACTTACCAGGTTACTCATGTTACCAATATTTTCACATGGCTCACTTTTAGGTGACTACTTATTGTACTTCTTCTTTATAAAGAAAAATTGGTAGATAATTGTATATATTATTTGAAATCTATAACAAATCTAGGCAACAAAATTACAACAAATAGAAAATTATGCAAAAAATTCACCAGGGCACTACTAATGTGTGGATACCCTATCATTTATTAGATCCTCATAACTTACCAACACCTACTATATTGGTATACACATAATATGGCATTTACTTGAAGTATTTCATATGTATCTAGAAGTAAATAAGTTGTATGACAATTGTTATGGCAGATATAAGATGTGTATTATAGTTTATATTTCAATTTTTCTTAAGTAGCATGCATGTGCGGTTCATATAGTGACTACAATTACCAAATATATTTAAGTGAAGATGTGAACTCATTAGGTCCTAATTACTTAAAACATCATTAATTAGCTTTCCAAATGAATAAAATATGTTAACAAATTAGTAAAAACTAGGAAAACAAATCATGCTTTAAAAAAATATGGCACAATGAGTCACACTCTGAGATTTATTTAATTACTCATCAAGTATCGCTACAACATATATATGATCACCATTACCATAGAAATGGGACATGTGACCATCATTTTGTTTTCACCAATGACATTCCACATCATGAGCATTGTTTAGGGTTGATTGTGTTTATTTTTTTTAAACAAATCATTTATACATTTTATGGAAATTATAGACACAATTTATAATCACATTACAAGATCATGATGTATGGATATTCCTTATCATTTCTTCGATACTCACAACTTACCAACACCTAATAGATTGATATACACATCATATGGAATTTACCCCTAGAATGCCACATGTATCCTAAAACAAATTAGTTGTATGGCAATTGTTATGGTGCATATATGATGTGTATTATAGTTTATCTTATAATTTTGTTGAAGTAGCATACAAAAATTTACATAGTGATATGAGAACCACTCTCTAGAGTATACATCGATTTTGTACACATGGCTTTTCAGTTGCTTTTTAAGATATATCATTGGTGATGCTCACATGATTATATAATGAACCATTAAGTTGAATGACCCCGATGTCGGGTATGTCACGTTCTCAAAAATAATAAATTTTACTTTTTCTAATGTTGGCCAAAGCATTAACCTAATCTTGAATTTTATATAACTTGAATATTTATATTGTATATAACTGTATGTATTATTTATATAATTTGAATGGATAGTAAATTATATACCTGAATTTGAATGGATCAAAATTTACCTTTAACAAAAAAATTTACCACATTGAATTTCCAAATTAAGTAAAATTTTAAACATCTTTACTCTTTACTAAAGTCAATACCATTTCCTAAATCAAAAGAAAAGAGTTAATTAAACACAAACACTCAAAATCCAAAATCTTTTAATATTTCTTTTAATTAAATATTTGTAAAATGAATATTTAAAAAGAAAACCGATATTCTATGGATAAATTAAAATATTTAAAGACATAAATATTTCCCCATCAAAGTTGCAATATTTTAAAATTTAAATAAATAAAAATATAAATACACATGAGGTATGGTAAATAAATAAAACATATTTTAATACTTACTCTAGGACTATGGTAAATAAATAAAAATATATATAAACTAGATGTATGGTAAATACATAAAAATTCTTTTTATATTTACTCCATAAACTTTTTTATATTTAAAAAAAATTTAAAAAGAGGTTTTGTTTAGATGAAGCCTATGGGACTAATACCATGGGACAAATTAATATTGATACCATGGGCCAAATACCATATTTATAAAATAATTATGGTAAATAAATAAATATAAAAGAGGTATAAAGAGGTATGATAAATAAATAAATATAAAATAGGTATAAAGAGGTATGGTAAATAAATAAATATAAAAGAGGTATAAAGAGGTAAGGTAAATAAATAACAATATATCAAATAGGATTATAAATAAAAATATAATTATATAACAAGCCTATGGGCCAAATACCATAGTAAATAAAAGGGGTATGGTAAATAAATAAAAATATAAATAAAATAGAGGTATGGTAAGTAAATAAAACCTCTTTTCATATTTACTCCATAATCTGCTTTATATTTACGAATATTTATGTTCATTAGTTTACATAACTAAGAAGAAATACACAGAGAGAGAGAAGTGGAGAGAGAGAGAGAGAGAGTGATAAGGGAGAGATGGAGAGAGAGTGTGTATGTTTACGAGTGATATAAAGAGACAAAGTAAGATGTATGGAAAGAAGGGGGGAGAGAAGAAAAGAGAAGGTGAGAGGGAGGGATATTGTAATGTAGTTGGAGAGGGAGAGGGGTGGAAAGAGAGAGAGAAAGAAAGGGAGATGGGGGAAGAGAGAGGATTAGAGAGAGAGAGAGAGAGAGATGGGGGAAGAGAGAGGATTGGAGGGAAAAAAGAGAGGGAGGTAGGAGAGAAAGGGAGAGAGAGGAAGGATGAGAGAGAGGAGGAGAGTGATGGAGGAAGAGAGAGTATTGGAGGGAAGAGAGAGAGAGAGAGAGATCAAGGAAGAGAGAGGGAGTTAGGAGAGACAAAGAGAGGAAGGAAGAGAGATAGGACCTGAGAGAGAGGAGGAGAGAGGGATCGATAGAGAGATGGAGTTGGAGGGGGAGAGATGTAGGAAATAAGAAATATAGAGAGTGAGGAGTGGAGAGAGAGAAGGAGTGACAAGGGAGAGACAAAGAGAGAGTGTGTATGTTTGGGGCTGAGAAAAAGAGACAAATAAGGAGAGATGGATATAAGGGGGGGAGAAGGAGATATAAGAAGAGAGGGAGGGATATAGTAACATAGTTGGTGGGTGAAGAGAGAGAGAGAGGGAGAGACAGAGATGGGAGAGCAAGGGAAAGAGAGGAAGGAAGAGAGAGGATGTGAGAGAGTGGAGAGAGGGAGAGAAAGAGAGATGGAATTGGAGGGGGAGGGAGAGGGAGGTAAGAAGAAAGACATAGAGAGAGAAATGTGGAGAGAGAGAGAGAGAGAGTGATAAGGAAGATGGAGATAGAGGGAGAGAGGACAAAGGGAGGAGAGATAGATATTAGCAGGGGAGAGGGAGAGAAGGGGAAGATAGAGATATAGATGGAAGGTGAAGAGAGGGAAGAAGAGAGAGATGGGGAGAGGAGGGGATTGAAAAAGAGATTGATATATATGGAGCGCAAGAGCGTGTGTGTTTATGGGGGTAAGATAGAGAGACAGAAAAGAAGAGATGGAGGGGGATATAGATGTGAATGGAGGGTGGAGAGAGGGAAGAATAATTCTCACACTAGATGGATTGATATAAGTGGAGATGGTGATCTATAACCCTATTCGATTATTTGCACTATATGCATCGATTTTAGTGTAGATATTTATTTTAATGATATTTTATTACTTGCACTAGATGCATTGATTTTAGTGTAGGTGGCGATTTCTAATGCAATTTGATTGCTTGCACTGAATTTTTTTATTTCAATTTAGATGTTGATTTATAATTATATTTGATTACTTGCACTAGATGAATTGATTTCAATGTAGATCATTTCTAATCCTATTTGATTATTTGCAC
Organism: Pinus albicaulis; assembly: GCA_034641835.2. Classification (NCBI taxonomy): domain Eukaryota; kingdom Viridiplantae; phylum Streptophyta; class Pinopsida; order Pinales; family Pinaceae; genus Pinus; species Pinus albicaulis. Next base: position 958,963,563 of record CM076574.1, read on the forward strand.
TAAATGCATTGATTTAAGTGTAGATGGAAATTTCTAGAGAGAGTGAGTGATAAGGAATATTGAGAGAGAGGGAGAGAGGAAAAAAGGAGGAAAGAGAGATATTAGCGAGGGAGAGGGAGAGAAGGGGAAGATAGATATATAGATAGAAGGTGAAGAGAGGGAAGAAGAGACAGATGGGGAGAGAGGGTGATTGTCAAAGAGATTGATATATATGGAGTGCGAGAGCGTGTGTGTTTAGGGGGGTGAGATAGAGAGACAAAAAAGAATATATGGAGGGGGATATAGATATGGATGGAGGGTGGAGAGAGGAAGGAATATTTCTCGCACTAGATGGATTGATATAAGTGGAGATGGTGATTTCTAATCCTATTTTATTATTTGCACTAGATGCATCGATCTTAGTGTAGATATTTATTTCTAGTGATATTTGATTACTTGCACTAGATGCACTGATTTCAGTGTAGGTGGTGATTTATAATACAATTTGATTTCTTGCACTGAATATGTTGATTTTAATTTAGATGTCGATTAATAATTATATTTGGTTACTTACACTAGATGAATTGATTTCAATGTGGATGATTTCTAATCCTATTTGATTGTTTTCACTAAATGCATTGATTTCAGTGTAGATGGTGATTTCTAATCCTATTTTATTTCTTTGAGTAAATGCATTGATTTCAGTGTAGATGTTGGTTTCTAGAGAGAGAGAGAGTGAGTGATAAGGAAGATGGAGAGAGAGGGAGAGACGAAAAAAGAATGAAAGCGAGATATTAAGGGGGGAGAGGGAGAGAAGGGGAAGATAGAGATATAGATGGAAGGTGAAGAGAGTGAAGAAGAGAGAGATGAGGAGAGGGGGTGATTGAAAAAGAGAATGATATATATGGAGTGCGAGAGCGTGTGTTTTTAGGGGGGTGAGATAGAGAGACAAAAAACAAGAGATGGTGATTTATAATCCTATTTGATTATTTGCACTAGATGCATCGATTTTAGTGTAGATATTTATTTCTAATGATATTTGATTACTTGCACTAGATGCATTGATTTCAGTGTTGGTGGTGATTTCCAATACTATTTGATTGCTTGCATTGGATGTGTTGATTTCAATTTAGACGTCTATTTATAATTATATTTGATTGCTTCCACTAGATGCATTGATTTCAATGTAGATTATTTCTAATCCTATTTGATTGTTTGCATTAAATGCATTGATTTTAGTGTGGATGGTGATTTCTAATCCTATTTGATTGCTTTGAGTAAATTCATTGATTTCAGTGTAGATGTTGGTTTCTAATCTTATTTGATTGCTTGCATTAGGTGCATTGATTTCAATGTAGAAGTTATTTTCTAATATTATTTGATTGCTTGCATTAAATGCATTGATTTCAATGTATATGTTGATTTATGATTTGATGTAATTGGATATATGACGGTACATTAATTTTAAAGTGATTGGATTAACAATATGCATTGATTTTAGTGTAAGCACAAAAACTTATTGACAATGTACATTGATTTTTGTGTTATAGTAATTTAACCTATTAATATTGGAGAGCAAGAGAGACAAGGTATCATGTTTACTACAACAGCTCGAGCTAAAGATTTAATTGGTTTATGATTTAGATTTTATTTTTCATATAATTCATATGAAAATATAACAAAACTAACAAGGGTGACAATAAGAATAGTAGAAGAAAATAGTTTGAGATTGATCACAATGAAGACTATTTGTAACATGAGTACATTCTTATTATTCACATTTTCTATCTTTCAACACTATTATTGTCACTTTTCATTCAAAAAAATTATTTCATCATTTTTCATCATTATAGTTATTAACAATATTTATCATCTCAACAAACTAAGGTAAGTAGGAAAATTTAAAATTAAAATGACCAAGTTAATCTCAAAAATATTTAGCATATTTAAAATGATTATATTAATATTTGATATATTTACATATTATTGATAAAATTAATCATATCTTCGATAGATTTTCCTTGGCAGTACACAACTGAAACCAGCGTAGATCCATCTTAACTCCGGATCTATCAAGCGCCGAGAGGGATCAAATCTCTCAAGGTGCAAACCTTTTCTCAAGTTTTGCACTCAAAAAAAAGGTTTGCACCTCGAGATATTTGATCCCTCTCGGCGCTTGATAGATCCGGAGTTAAGATGGATCTACGCTGGTATAGAATTTACCCCTAGAATGCCACATGTATCCTAAAACAAATTAGTTGTATGGCAATTGTTATGGTGCATATATGATGTGTATTACCGTTTATCTTATAATTTTGTTGAAGTAGCATACAACAATTTACATAGTGATATGAGAACCACTCTCTAGAGTATACATCGATTTTGTACACATGGCTTTTCAGTTGCTTTTTAAGATATATCATTGGTGATGCTCACATGATTACATAATGAACCATTAAGTTGAACTATGAAATTATTCCTCACAACACACACATATTGATGAATTAATAATTTTTCTCATATAATTTTTTTAATCTATTTTGAAAAAAAAAAAATTATATATAATTATTTCTAAGAAGAACAAGAGAGAGTTCCTTACCATATCTTCGTAAAACATATAATAGCGACGTTTGGAGGCAATTGCGACGTTTGGAGGGAGTCGTCTAGCGACGCTTTGGGGCATAATGTCGCAATTGCGACACTTTTTCTAAGTGTCGGTATTGCGACACTTTTCTCTAAATGTCGGTATAGCGACGGTTTCCCAAGATCAATGGCTCAAAGTGAACCCGATAACTTACCTTTTCCCCACACCTTTCCTTTTGATCGTGGCCGTTCGCTCGTTGAATCCAGATCCGACGGCGCTAATACATTTTCGCGCTCATAAAGTAATCGTTTGATGTTTTGGCAAAGCCGCACGAAATGGGTGGTTTTTCCAAACCACCCGCGCTTACGTGTCGCCACCACGTTGTATCGCGTTCGAAAAGCTAGTTTTCGCTTACCACCATTTACCCTCACGAATACCACTGGCGGTATTCCCTAAACCTCACCCGTTTAACCCGAGTTTAATGTCATTTAACTATGGTTATACCATCGTTTAATACATTAAAATTATATTTTTCATTCAAATTTTCACCTTTTCGCTTTAAACCTGTAAAAACATTGCAGAACCATTTTTCCTCAAAATCATGTCGTTTGAACGCTGAGAAACTTTGCAGAGCCATTTTCAACCTACCAGTACCATTTTTCGACGCCCATTGCCCTGAATTTCCATTACAAAGTACTACATTGTCCTCTGTGAAGCCATTTTCAAAAAATTGAAGACTGAGCACCTCTGCAACGTCTTCAACCAAATTCCGCTGGTTCTCCAGGTACTTTTCTTCGAAGTTTCCCTCTGAGATTTCAAAATTCCTGTCGATTTCAAATAATTACCAAAGTTACTACAAAAAAGTGTCCATTTTTCAGGGGAAACTCTGTCAAAATTTCCCTGGAATCCCTAATTTCCCTTTCTCGCAGTTTTTTCCATACCCTGGTCCATTTTGCTGTTGAAATCAATTTTAAATACACGTTCTGAGCTTTAAATTCCTTGCATTTCCTAAAAACCCTGCTCAGAAACCCCATTTTCAGTAGAAATTCGCCAAGAAACCCTTGTTTCTCGTAAAGGAACTTAGCAAACCGTTTAAGCTTGCTTCGTTCATTATTAAAAATGACCAAGAAATAGGTAACCCCCAAGAATGGAGGCCCAAAATCTCAAAAGAAGTCTTCTGCAAAGATTCCTCAGCCTATGTCCTTCAGAATCGACAAACCAACTCCTGTACTCACGACTGATTCTACAGAAGTGGTCAGACCAGTCCAGCCTCCAGTCATTTCTCCAGAGAACAGCCCTTTAGTTGATCTGGATTGTAGAATACTAGACCCTAATGTAGAATTTAACCTATTTGATGTCTATAATTGTTGCTATGGAAAATCAGTGGAAAAGAGTGACAAAGATATTCCAATTTGGGAATCCAATCTGCCTAGATATATTGTCCCTCTCACTCATTCTGTTCTTGACTTTATCAGATTATGCCAAGCCTATTATATGCCAGAACAAAGATGTATTGTAAACAAAGAAAAAGATATCCTGTTTTACATCACCGAAGAGTCGATAAATTCCATGCTACAAATGAATCATGACCCCAATTCTGCTTCCCTATCAATAGAAGATTTAACCCAACTATATCTTGACTTGGAGTTCAATACTAGATTCAAAATATACCAGAATTTTTGTCCAAATCAAGTTGATATTCCTAAGTTAAATCCTCCTTTCGACACCGTTGATTTCCCAGATGAAACTAGACAAATTGTCTCAATGCTCTCCTTCATACTAGGATACGCCAGTGATGAATTCACTGATGTGGCTATCCTAGGTTTTCTGTCAACTGTAAGCCCTGGTCAATCACCATCCATTCAGTTCAATTTTGCTAGATTTATTGTTGAAAGTATGCATTATCAGTTATCCAGATTACCAGAAGAAGGAGTTTTCAGATACTCCTCTTATCTACTCCACCTCTTCCTATATTATCAAACATATAAGTTTCCAATTGAATGTGAGAAAGTGGATGCAGAAGGAAAAGTTCTATCAGTATTATTTTGGTCATCTATTCTAAAGAAATGGAACAGAAAGTATAGTTTTACAGATTTCAATGACTCATTTATAGCCCCTGCTATGTATCTCTTGGAAAAAGAGGAGATCCCTAGGATCAATGATGAGACAAGAAGAATTCTGCAGTTATCAGAGAGCTACAAAACTAGAGATTGGTATTTATATAAAAATCATATAGAAATCAGAGTGTATGGCTCATCCCTGGCCCCATATAAGTTACCCAGATTTGTTACTACAAGAATATTTTCTTTAGAATATCCGAGACAACTATTGAATGTAGATGAAATCAACTTCATAGCTTTCAAGAAAAAGACCCAATATAAGCGAAAAAATCAAATTGGCCCATTCATTGTGAATAACAGAGAAGCTGCCAATGAGATAAATGTCAAACTTAAAGAGTATAAGTTCCCATGTAGTTTTACATGGAAGTATGACCCACAAGGTATTTTGAGTGCAGCAAGGGTAAAATGTAAGTTGCATGTTTACTTGCATGATCCTAAGCCCCATATTGAAATATATGTAAATAAAATTGAATGGAAGCCAAACACCCTATCTAATGATGATTCACAGGCAGTACAGGTAATACAGGTAGACAGTGGCAAAGGCAAACAGATTGAACAGACAGTACAGGTGGCTTCTACAAGAAAAGATACTGATAATGTACATAAAAGAGACAGAGAAGGAGATAGTTTCATAGCTGAGACTATTGAGGACATAAAATTCAAAACTCCTTATAGTAAAAGAAGCAAGTCAACAGAAGAAGAAAAGGATAAGGCTGTAAATATTGATATAAATGATGAAGCAACAAGAATAGTCACTCAAACATTAAAAGAGCTTCAAAATGTAAAAATTGGAACACAACAAAAAGATACAGTCATGAACGAAAACTAGGCTACTGTCGATTTGCCTCCTTCTTCTCAGGAAACTGACAATACAGAGTCAGAGATTCAGATCAGATTCAGACAGATTAAAGAGAAGAATGAAGAGCTCAAGAATCAAGCTCATTCTAGGTTGCTTAAGGAAAAGCCTGGAAACAAAGACAGGCTTCTTTCAGCATTTGATTATTCATCCACTAAATTGGTAATGTCATTCTTGAAGCCTACAGTGGCTGAGCCAAAATCAGTGGCAGATTATTCCAAAACAGATCTTGAACTGGATGCAGATGCCATTCATGAATTAGATCAAATTGAATTTCATAGGAGCAATACTGAAATGCTATATTCCAAAATTGTCGGTAAAACTATGAAATCAATTAGGCTTGAGAAAACAGTGCTCAACCTCCAAAATCAAATGAGGTTGGACAAAGCCTCACTGTATGCTAATAATTTAAGAATAAAAGCACTAGAAGATATAGTGATTGAAGCAAGGGGTGACCCAGCCAACATTGAAGGGGAAAAAGTCTTAATTAAACAGAAAAATGAGGATATAGCTACTCTTAGAAAATAGTTGAAGTTGCCTCAAAGTGAAAACTCTCAAGCAAAAGAAATTCTACAGCAAAAAATAGAGAATGATGATTTAAAGCAGCTTGTACATGAAATGACAGATCAGATAAAAACAATGGAAAGTAAAATAGAAGCTCTAATGAAAGAGAATGAAGAACTAAGAAAATCACAACCAATGGTCATTCCTACATTGATCCCCACTGTAAACATTGCTATACCATCTACTTTGGGAGAACACTTGGCACCTAAAGGAGTATTGCCAACTGCAGTGCCAATTACTTCTCTAATATTTGCCTCTTCTTCTTCATCCTCATAGAGGAGCACACTACAAGACCAAGATAAAGAGATTATTAGTTTGAAAGGCACTATTAAAAATTTAGAAAAATCCAAAAATGATGCCTTGATTACTTCTAGAGGACATGAGCAAAGGGCTGGTCGACTACAAGAATAGGTAAAGATTCTACAAGCACAAGTAAATCTTACAGATCAAGTGGCCTTTATAAAAAATCATTTATGAACCAAAATTATTGATGGCATTCATTCTCAATGGCCTTCAATTCGGATAATTTATGAACAGAGGGAGTTACTTCAAGTTGCTAGTGTAGAGATTGACAAGACTAAGAGGGAAATTGACAAAAAACCAGCCCAAGCAATCCAACTCATAGCTTTTTTAAACAGTAAAACCAGGGAAGAGTTGGAAGAATTGAAAATTGTTGATAGAACAGAAACCATTCTTCAAATCAAAAAGGTCCTGAACAAAAGAAAAATAATGAGTAATCTAGAGGACCGGTGTAAAGACATGAATTTATCCATCTCAAGATTTTTAGCCAAATACAAAACATTGTCAGAAGCAGGTTTGCCTGATATTCACGCATTGAATGACAAGTTAATGCCTCGGAAAGAGTATGATCTAAAAATCAGAAATCATGCAAAAGAGCAAGCCAGACAACAACTGCCTCAAGGATCACCAACAGGCAGAATACTTCTTCAGTATTTTGAAAATCTGTTCTTTTTAGATAATGAGATCAGGCATATGTTCACTATCAAGCCTAACTTTGCCAAGTATACAGAGGCAGATGAAAGTTATAGAAAATTGAAGACTATGAAGATCCCCTCTGCAGAAAAGTGGCAAGAATTCACAGATCTGTTGTGAATTTAATGGATAAAAAACAGGAAATTCACTTGGAAATTCATTTTTTACTGTTACCTAAAATGGTAAAAATACATGGTTAAAGTGCACAACAACAATCAGTTCAAATTAGAATAATCAGTTCTATTTTTGCTTGTAAAAAGGTAACATCTTGCAAATTGTTTTGCAGTTGTCCCTCTTTTTAAGTTTTCTTTCCTATTTTTGATTAAAACATTATCTCAATTCCTAAGATATTTTGTAAACATTTTTTTGTATAAATACTTCACAATTCGAAGTATTCAATGTGAATAAAATTTCTCAAGACAACTATATTTTGTGCTCTCTACTTGACATTTTAATGTTTTCTACTTTATTCGTGCTCTCTACTTGGCCATTGGCCTGTGGGTGATATGGAGTTGTAATCTTGTGCTGAATGTGGTAGTTTTGCAATGTTTCAGCTAATTTATTACCTACAAATTGTGTCCTCCATCTATGATTATGTCCCTTGGGAGACCATAGCGCACAAAGATTTGGAAAAGAAACTGTACTACAGAGTCCTCTGTAGCTTTTGAAACTGCCTCTGCTTCGACCCACTTAGTGACATATTCGATTGCAACTAGGATGTATGTTTTTTGGTTTGAGGGAGGACTAATATGGCCAACAAAATCAAGTGCCCAGCATTCAAATGGTTCAATCACTAGTTGAGGGTTCAAAGGCATTTCATCAGACTGCCCAGGGCGTCCTGCCCTTTGGCAGCTATCACAGGCCTGCACGAATTTTTTAGCATCCTTAAAGATGGTAGGCCAGTAATAGCCTGTTCGTAAAACCTTATGGGCAGTTCTACGGTTCCCAGTTAGATCCCCTTCTTCAATCTTCTTATCTGTAGCTTAAGGATTCTTAAGTGCCCTTTTGCTCAGATTCCATCCACTCCATCAAATCAAGCCTATACATAGCCTTAGAAGGTCACCTATCTTGCCCTTATCACATTTGCATCTCTGAGCCTTATTTCTTAGTTCTGCTTGCCTAGAGAGTTGACTCCATTGCCCAATATTCTGGTAGATCCTTCTGGTTTACCTTGAAATCTCTTTATTCCCACCAATCTTTTAAAATAAAACCCAAATACACAATCATAGCTAGCCTAATATCTGTTACTAAAACAAAGCTAAATCATACGGAGAGATCCCTCTCTGGAGTTCAAGAAGGCTAGATCTTGAATTCCCAAAGCGGTTCTTGGTTACCCCTGGTGTTCTTAACTAAAAAAATCCCTATCCCACAACCTGAGAATTACTAGGGTGATAACAGGCCTTGGGGGTATTATGATCCTTGGAGGAAACTCCCACAGCTAGAAGAATTGACAAAGAAAATTGGATAGAGTACAAAGGTGTGGCAGGTGGGTTTTACCCTGCACCAATTGTTATGGTGCATATATGATGTGTATTTCAGTTTATCTTATAATTTTGTTGAAGTAGCATACAACAATTTACATAGTGATATGAGAACCACTCTCTAGAGTATACATCGATTTTGTACACATGGCTTTTGAGTTGCTTTTTAAGATATATCATTGGTGATGATCACATGATTATATAATGAACCATTAAGTTGAACTATGAAATTATTCCTCACAACACACACACACACATATTGATGAATTAATAATTTTCTCATATAATTTTTTTAATCTATTTTGAAAATAAAATAAAATTATATATAATTATTTCTAAGAAGAACAAGAGAGAATTCCTTACCATATCTTCGTAAAACATATAATAGCAAGAAAATTAATCTATTGAAATTTCATTTCCAAACATATTCATGGAGTAAAATGAAGATTAAAGGAGATATTCATGGATTTACCTATAACATCACCTCATAATTAAGAATGTAAATGTACAATATTGATGATACATAGGTTAGGAGAAAATTAATCTATTGAAATTTCATTTCCAAACATATTCATGGAGTAAAATGAGGATTAAAAAGAGATATTTATGAATTTACCTATAACATCACCTCATAAAAGTGTAAATGTACAATATTGATTAAAAAAAACTATATATGATAAACAATAAACCTTTATCTCACATGTATCATGTAATCTTATAAACAAACAATTGCACTGGGGGTGCAATCCTCAAAACTTTTAAACTGTCTAATGTATATGTACCTATTTAAAGTATTCGGGGCCCACATTACAAATGCCCAAAGTGAAATATTTGCACATATGTTATATATGAGCCAATGGTTTAAATAACTATTGGGCGGTGAAACAAAACTTATAACAAAATATTAATAAAACTATATCATACGTCCGGACTTCAAAAAAAATAAACCCAATTTCAATCACAAATTCGCGTTCCAAAATAGCCTACTGATGTCACCCTAATTTGTGACGCGAAAACTTCATAGAATACGCCATATAAAAATTCAGGTCCGTTTTTTGGCTTTTCGTACGGAGGAAAACTGTGACGCGAAAATCAAATTAATTCCGCCCTATAATGTTTCGGGTCCGGAATTCCACAATGCAGACGGGCCAAAAAATAACGCGATCGAATCGCCTGCTTCCACGTGGATGGCTGATTTGGTCTGTGGTCTATGGGACCATGTTCTTCTGAATTAAAATCTCCCGCGTTTACTATTAAATTTCTCTGTTTCCAAAACAATACAACGCTCTATTTTTAAGTGTGCAGGGACTGTGATTTCAAAACCAAAATTGACCGTTCATCAGTTTTAGAAAGTGGCTGTTTGACAAAGCCATTCAAACAGATTTAGAAAGCGGCCAGAGGACAGGGTAGGTAGTTGAAATTAATATTTCAACATCCCTCATTCACTGAGAATACCCTCCTTGGTGCCTTCTTCGCCATACTACGATGTGTTCATCAACAGTCGTGAACCCGATGTCTGTTTCTTCGCCAGGCATCTTCACAATAGTCTTGTTTCTAGAGGATTGCGAGTCTTTCTTGACAGCATAGAATTGCAGGCTGGACAATACATACCTTCACAAATCAAAGACGCAATTAAAGGAGCCTCTCTCATTATTACTATTTTCTCTCCAATTATGCGCAATCGCAAAGGTGCCTCCATTAACTACTCCTCGCGTTGCTCTGTAAGCCGACCATTTTTTCAAAAGCATATAACTGTCGTTTATTGCATATAAGTGTCGTTATACCAATGGCGGCCAGAGCATCGCTGACGGATCCCTCTAAACGTCGTAATTGCGACACTTAGACATTGTGTCGCAAACAAAGCATCACTATTGCGACGGCTTCCTCCAAACGTCACAATTACGACACTTAGACTTTGTGTCACAATTGCGACGTTTGGAAGCAGTCGTCGCAATAGTGACGCTTTGGGGCATAGTGTCGCAATTGTGACGTATTCCTTCAAACGTCACAATTGCGACATTTTTTCTAAGTGTCGGTACTGCGACACATTTCTCTAGACGTCAGTATAGCGACGGATTGTAATTTTCAATTTGCTTTTAAATTTTCAAGTTGGTAAATCATTATAGGGGATATCACTTCCTTGAACAAATATAACCAAACTTGTTTTCATTTTAGAATTTCCATTTCACCTTAGAAAGACCAAAAACGACAAAAGTTAAGAAATAGGTTATCTTGCACATATAGTGCGCCGCACTTCATCAGCTAACGATTCCCGGATTGACAAATTAAATGCAGCAATTTAGGACACACTAAATTGACCAAACATTACCTGCAAATTTTCATTTTTGCATATCCATCCTAAAGGATAAGGTCTTGGATGTATTAAAATTTCAAGGTTTAGCTTTTTATTTAAGTCTTTAGAAATCAAATTAGCTTGAGAACCACTATCAAATATTGTGTCTATCTTGGTATGTTTAGAAACGTCTCTAATATGAAAGAGTTCAATTCTTGTATCTTTATCTTGAGTTACATTAAAATTTTTTGAAGAACTAGTAGTTGCTATGTTCTCACCTTGCAAACCCACTGATGTAACCTTTTTTTCATCTCCTGAATCTAAACCTAAGTCATGTTCAATGATTGCAACAATTTTTTCCCTTCTCTTTGGATTTTAGTTTGTTTGGCTTCAACTCCAGATGAAGGTGCTAACAATGGTCTTCATCATGGACATTCTTTGAACAATTTTTACATCCGATTTTCTCTTTCTCTTTTTTGATAGAGCTATTTCTCTTTCCTCTTCCATTAAACTTTCCCTTTCCTTTACCCTCATACTCAATGAAACTATCACTTTTCTCATCTACACTCAATTTCCCTCTTTCTTCTAAATGTGTGGCTTGAACACAAACCTCATCTAAGTTTGTAGGATTGAACATGAGAATAGTATGTCTAAGGTAACTGTGCAAACCCCCAATATAATTGAACAAATTTTCTAGAGAATACAAATTGATACCCAAAATAAGATCTCTTCTCCTAAATTCATGAGTATAACCTTGCACACCTTTCCCTTTCAATTGTCTAAAATGTTTCTAGTCCATAATGTATTTTTGCATGTAAGCTAGAGGATAGAATGTTATTTTAATGGCAGCAATAAAATTTGGCCAAGACATTGAGATCTTACCATGGTAATATCTTCTTGAGTCCTTTATTCCCACCATACAAGTGTTGATCCCTCCATCCTCAAGGAAGACAATTTAATATTTATGTCATCTTCTTAAAGGTTCTAAATTCTGCAATAAACCTCCAATTGACGAATCCAATGATCCAGCTTCTCTGCTTTCACTTCACCATTATACATTGGACGCTCAAATATGACATTAAGTTTGAGTAAGGGAGTTTCTGAGTGAGTATGGGTGGTTTTGGTTGTGGAATTGGAAGTGGAATATGATTTTGATGGTGATGATGAGGATGATGATGAAGATGGTGGAGATGGAGAAGCCTTTCCTCCACTGACCTTTGAATCCCTCTCTTCATCCTTTTGGTCCCTCTATTCAAAGAGGATTCTAACCCTTTTAGTTAGGTCATAGAAATCCTTCTTATATGCTTCCTCTTCTGAAAGACCTTCAGTCTCTCCAATACTTGACATGATAGCTATGGATTCAATCTTAGATTCTTGTGCAATGTGTACCTCCTCAATCTTCAAGTGCATCTTTGAGTAAAACTTTGGGTGGAGATGGTGGCCTTGTGGCTCTCCTTCTTCTGGTCCTAACCTCAGGACTAGAAACTAATAGTTTCCCTTCTCCTCTCTATAACTTCAACCTTGTAAGAATCACAAATTTGCAACCATTATAATCCTACTTGCACAAAACTCAAGGAAATCAAACAAATAACCTTTCAACCTTTGCTCTGATACCACCTTGATCTGAATCTAAATGTTAGTTTTGTTGTGCTAATTTCATCTTCATAATTATAAATAAATTGATGATCATTTGCTTCATGTGCATAGGTTTCTTGAGGTGTTTGTGAGTGTTAAACAAGTAAATGTATTGAGTTTTATGTTAAATTCATGAGCATAATAACATTAAAACATAATTATGAACAACAACAATAAAATGTACAAAAAACCATCAAATGATCCATTAACACAACTTTTTGATGAAGGAGTTCACCCCTCCTGGGCTACATCTCCTTGGTCCAACTTTCATGGCTTGAGCCTCTATATTAGATGAAAATAGAAAAAGTGTTGTTTAAAATCCTCTAGTACTCCTAAAATGTACTTCAACATGCTTAGAATGTCCAAATCATCTAGGATAGACTCTTTCTGAGCCAAAAATGGTTGAAATTTTCTCCAATTAGGCTTCATTCAATTTTCCCTAGGAGTCTCCTCCAAAACTTGAGAGAACTCTAGTTAGCACCGCTAATTTGGGATTTCCATTGCAAACGACGGACTTTGCCAACTTCTCTGCCAGGATAAGTATGGTTTGATTAGGAGATAAACATGTTTATTTAATGCTAATGGTGTGATTATGAAATCCACATTAAACATAAGGATTAGTGCAAATAAGTGTGATTAAGGTTATTTAAAACCCACATTACAGAGTTAACCCATGCATTAACAATAGTGCTTCGCTCCTAGTCACATCATATGGTTTTGTGTATGAGGGGGCTAGCCCCCTCCTCCACCCCACGGAAACCATTTTTAAATTCAAATATTAATGGTCGACATAGTCTATTAAGATATATGTTGTGGGCTACCGGTAGGTTGGTGCACTCGATTAGGGGGGGTCGTGGGGTCGAGCCCCAACCTGAACCCTTCCGCCTGTGATAATTTTGCACCAGATAATTATATAGCCAACCTTTGAATAGTTGAATTTCAAACTTTGAGAGGGGGGCACATGGTGGTGTCCAGGCTAGCCACTTGTCCTCTTCCCATTGGTTCATTCCAAATCCAATAAAATTTCAACAAGTCACCCAACCAGAAACCAACCATGGAGTGATACTTGGCATAGTGTCATTGGATGAAATAAAGGATTATTTCCAGAATATTCTTTTTTGCTGACTAGGGTGCCATGTCACCATTTTTTCCTTTTCTACAAAAAATTTAGTTGTTTAGGAAAACAAACAACATGCCCTATCTTCCTCATCCGGAGTTATTTTTGATAAAACGAATTGTGTCAGATTCCTGGCGACAAGCACTTCGCGATCGTTCAGGTTTTGATTGATTCTGTTGAATATTGCAACAAGAAACAGTGAAGGAGGCATCCTGAAACATCATTCCTGACCCTAGTTGGAAAATAATCACCTAAACTAGGTAAGGCCCACATGGGTGATTTTTGGCGCAAAGTCTATTTTTAGACATGTCGATCATATTCTATGAGTTGCAGGATGCTATTTGTGGATGGTTGGTCAAGTTGGAAAAATAGATGGACTTATATTTTTAGACATATTGGGCGGAATCTATTTTTAGATTGCCAGTTTAAAAATAGATATGTCGAATATTATTAGCTCTTAATAATATTTGGACTCTAAACATTATCTTATTCTCTTGGAGCACTTCAGTTAAGTGCACAGATGTGGCACAACAGTTGACAGAAGGAATTACGCTATTCCTGAGGGTTTACTGGAGCTATTGCATGGAGGACTTCAGTTAGAACTCATGTGACAGAGTTTGGTGGAGTTGTAGAAGTAGTTGGTGGAGTTGTGTTCAGTTTAACTCAGTTAGACACAGTTGAGCTAGTTATATCTAGTCTAACTGATTGATACACTAGTGAGAGTGGTGTGAATTAATTAATAATTAATTCACTAAATATTAACTCATTAATCAACTGAAGAATACATCAGTTAACTACAGTGCATGGACAGTTCAATGGAGACCAATGGAGAGGTAGGTGAAAGAGCAAGTGTGACTATCAGTTGTGACTATAGTGTTGCATTGTTTGCACCACAAATTTAGTGGAGATGCCTTTAAGGACTGTGTGAGCAAGGCTGGAGAAATTTGACTTCATCCAAAGCCATTCTTCAGCAGGGATTGCACAGTAGAGGCAGGCTAGAGGCTCGTAAATATCGGTGCATGGATTTGCAAGATCAGGCCTAATTAGTATGTAGCGATTGTATTGTATTGAGAGCTTGATATGATAAGCTTTGTATGAGGATTGTTACATGATATCTATGACATATATTATATACAGATAGTTGGGGTTTTTAGCTTCAGGTTTTCCCGTTAAAACAACTGTGTTAATGTGTGTGAATTTTTATGGTTTCATGTGTGCATTGCAATTGATTTAATTTCCGCATGTGATGATCAACGGTGGAATAGATTTTGTATTGTGCATGAAGTTAAAATAGTGTGTGATCAGGATAATCTTGGACATATGCATGTGTAGTGCATATAATTTCTACATGGTATCAGAGCGTTGATCATTGGAGCAGATTGAAATTATTGAAGCGGTTGAGTTTTGTGCTGGTGGAATTCGAATTTGTTGCAGTGTTTTCTTAGTGTCGAAGTTGAGCATTCATTGAAATGTATTTCAAAAGATTGCGATTGGAGTATGCCCTTGAGGGTAGCTCGAATTATATTGCATGGAAGGACATGATGGAGGCAGTGCTGGAGGATAATGGGTTGAAGGAGTTCATAGATGTTGATATTCCTAAACTGGGTTCTAGCGATGCAGCCGCACTTGATGCATGGCAAAAGAAGGTAGCAAGGTGTCGAAGGATTCTGTTGGAAGGTGTGAAGGACCACATAGTGTCCAGCCTTCATGGTAAATCCACTCCATTCTTGATGTGGAAGGCTTTGACATAATTGTTCCAAAGCAGAAGTGACCAAAGGAAGTTGGCGCTTAAATACAAGTTCAGGAAAATAAAAATGGAGAAGAATGACACTATTCCGGTATACTTGACAAAGTTTGTCCACTACAGGGATGAGCTTGGGATTGTAGGAGTTAGTGTGGATGAAGAAGAATTGGTGGGCTTGGCTCTCCTTGGGCTTCCAAAGAGTTGGTATAGCTACGAGGACTCTGCCAATGGTCGGGAGAAACTGCCAAGATGGGAGCGACTTTGGTCGGATCTTGTGCAGGAGGAGATAAGGTGGAGTACCAGGGATGGCTCTTCATCAAAGAATTATGATGAAGAGGATTGCGCCTTGGCTACCAAAGCAAGGAAAGGGAAGGGGAATAAAAATCCTTCTCAATCCAGTGCGGATGGCAAAGAGTGTGACATGTCTAAAGTGAAGTGTTTTCACTATCACGAACATAGGCATTACGCCACAAATTGTCCACAGAAGAAGAAGAACAAGCAGGCTGTTGGAGCTGCAGCTGGTGAGGCTCTTGCCTCGCAATTTGAGCTGGACTTCTCATTGATCGCATGCATGGTGTCTAGTGCATTAGGATCAGGGTGGTATTTTGATAGTGGCACTTCCTTTCACATGACGGGAGATGTGAATATTTTCAGTGACTTGGTGGAGAAAGATCTCCAGTTGCATGTTGAGTTGGGTGACAGTGGACGATACAATGCGACCGGCATTGGTACCATTACCTTTCAGAGGGAGTAAGGTAAACTCATTCTTTTACTAGATGTTTTGCATGTTCCAGGTTTAAAGAAGAATTTAATCTCAGTCGCAATGTTATAGGATAAAGGGTACGATGTTGTCTTTAGTGAAGGAAAATTTTTCCTTCGGTACAAAGCAACAGGACAAGTCAAGAAGGTTTAGATTTGAGCCAAGAATCTCTACAGACTTGAAGTAGATGGGATTTCTACATAGCTTCCTACTGTTGGGAAGTGTAAGAAAGACATGAAATTGAAGCTTGAGAGGGAGCTAGATTTGCATGCAGATAAGAGTGAACCTCAGGATGTGGAGCAGCCACAAGATGAGGATCATGGAGTGGGAGCAACCACTCATGCAGAGAAATTTCGTGCCAGATGGGCAGAGGGAGTGCATGTAGCTATACCACCAGGTGAGAGGTGGGGCAACATGCATGAGTAATCCCATGAGGAGATTTCTGGGCAGGATTCATTGAGGTGGTGTGGATCTCATGAATTGAACCTGGCTACGAGGAGCCCACAGAGCAACAGTAGCATGATCAGTTGGATTGATGTAGGCAGATCAAAGTGACAGTTTCGGATACTAGAGCGCGGTTCAGAGTTGAGAGCAAGTGCAGAGTGCATGGGTGCAGAGTTCAACAACACAGTGGTTCCTGAAGACATGTGTAGTTGGTACCAGCAGAAGTCGAAGACTTTGATGATAGATGCATCAGATTGATTGAGGCGTTTGGAGCCTATTCAGTTTCAGAAGAGTTGCAGAGCAGATGCATGGAGTTGCATGGCGCTTGCAAAGGTTACAGGGCGAATGCATGGAGTTACATGTCGCATGCAAAGACAGTCCTTTCTTGTTGAGAGGGAGTGTTGAAGATTGCAACAAGAAACAGTGAAGGAGGCATCCTGAAACATCATTCCTGATCCTAGTTGGAAAATAATCACCTAAACTATGTGAGGCCCACACAGGTGATTTTTGGCGCAAAGTCTATTTTTAGACATGTCGATCATATTCTATGAGTTGCAGGATGCTATTTGTGGATGGTTGGTCAAGTTGGAAAAATAGATGGACTTCTATTTTTAGACATATTGGGCAGAGTCTAAAAATAGATATGTCGAATATTATTAGCTCTTAATAATATTTGGACTCTAAACATTATCTTATTCTCTTGGAGCACTTCAGTTAAGTGCATAGATGTTGCATAATAGCTTACAGAAGGAATTACGCTATTCCTGAGGGTTTACTAGAGCTATTGCATGGAGGAATTCAGTTAGAACTCATGTGACAGAGTTTGGTGGAGTTGTAGAAGTAGTTGGTGGAGTTGTGTTCAGTTTAACTCAGTTAGACACAATTGAGCTAGTTGTATCTAGTCTAACTGATTGATACACTAATGAGAGTGGTGTGAATTAATTAGTTAATTAATTCACTAAATAATAACTCATTAATCAATTGAAGAATACATCAGTTAACTACAGTGCATGGACAGTTTCAGTGGAGACCAGTGGAGAGGTAGGTGAAAGAGCAAGTGTGACTGTCAGTTGTGACTATAGTGTTGCATTGTTTTCACCACAAATTTAGTGCAGATGCCTTTAAGGATTGCGTGAGCAAGGCTAGAGAAATTTGAGTTCATCCAGAGCCATTCTTCAGCAGGGATTGCGTAGTAGAGGCAGGCTAGAGGGTGGTAAAGATCGGTGCATGGATTTGCAAGATCGGGCCTAATTAGCGTGTAGCAATTGTATTGTACTGAGAGCTTGATATGATAAGCTTTGTATGAGGATTGTTACATGATCTCTATGACATATATTATATACAGATAGTTGGGGTTTTTAGCTTCAGGCTTTCTTGTTAAAACAACTGTGTTAATGTGTGTGAATTTTTATGGTTTCATGTGTGCATTTCAATTGATTTAATTTGCGCATGTGATGATCAATGGTGGAATAGATTCTGTATTGTGCATGAATTTAAAATAGTGTGTGATCAAGAGAATCTTGGACATATGCATGCGTAGTGCATATAATTTCTACAGATTCTGAACACTTACACTTTTTTGCTTAACACTGAGCACTTGATCACATGGTCTCCATATTAATGGCCCACACATCATAATCCTTCCCTTTGAAGGAAAGAAGTTCTAGCTGGAAGCTCGATGTTTCCATCTTTCTTCAAAAAATTTCACTTCTCTTATGAAACCCTAAGTTTCTCTTTTTATATGCTTTGCAAAGCTCAAAAAATAACGCTTATAACAAAACCCTAACTTTTATTTTATATGAAAATATTTTATTAAAAAATATTTATATATAAAATAAACTTTTATATTAAACCCTTTTTAATATAATACTTTAACTATTAAAAAAATCTTTTTAATTCACTCGTACCATATAAACCCTTTTAAAATAAGTTGATATGTATTCCTTTCGAATAAAGTTAAACCTTTTTTAACAAAAAAAAATTGATACGTATAGGTCTTTTGAACCAATTTTCATTGATTTTATTTCTTTACCACTAACACGTCTCCGAGATCAATAAGGCAACGTGCTACCACTCCTCTCAATGCAGAGGTCCCATGTTAGTTCCTTAACGCACCTAATAACCAAGGTTGCTCGCGTGTTCAGAAATTGTGGCAAATTTTTTATTTGGCTCTCTGCTGAGCTCACCAACATTTAATGCCCTGAGTATTATAGCTTAATTAAGTGAGAAAAAATATTTCTCCATTCACACATAGATTATTGCTAATTCATTCTCCCTAATTTTTTGTAGCCTCGCTCTGATATCAATTTGTTGAAAAGGCAAAAGAGTAAAGGCACAAAATTACACAAATAATTCACAGACACCACACACACAAAAATAATTCACACACACAAATAAACCAAATTTATGAAAATTTAAAAATACACACCTCTTAAAGCTTGATTTTGAGCTTGTCGATAAGGCTAACCTTGAAATTGTTGCATCTATGTGATTTTAGCTTCCCAAGGTCTAAAATATTGTCTTGTAGTAACTTTCTGTGTCTTCTTTCAAACACCACTAGTTAGACTGAGATTGGATTCTTCAATGTAAAGTTAGGCAAAAGCTACAAACATGGTCTTCTTATGAAATGGTTTAGTAGAGCGAAATTGTATGGAATTCCATGTATCACCTTTTCATCCTTCAACCATGAAAATCGTACCCAAGAAACTAAATTATGTCCACTTTCAACTTGTTTTTACGAAATTCAATTTGGATGGCCAAAACAAATGTTATGACGATTTTCCTGAGACTCCTGTTTGAGACAAAATTATGGATCATACAAAAACCCTAACTTGAATCATATCTCAGAGAATATAAAAAACCAAGTTTTGAAACTTTTACACAATGGTCACCAAGATTTATTATCCACATGGTAGAAATTTAAGCTTCTGAAGCTTCATAGAAAAAATGTTTATACCAAAATTTCCAAGATGACATGTTTGAAGTAGCGAAACCATATGATCTAAAGCTATGAAACCACAAGTTATGTAACCAGATCATAAAAATAGAAGAAAAAAGAGATCAACGTCTTGAAAATAAGCCTCTTCAAGGGGGCAACCTCCTTTTACATCACATTAATTTACAATTCTTGGATGCTGCAAATGACAAGACCTCCTTGGCATATATAGGAGTCCAAAGGGTCAAAATATAGTTAGGGCCTACATAAAAATAATAATGCAAGGGCTCTAAAACACCAATAATGGGTTTTTATGGGGCAAAACAATAAAAATTTGGGGGTTCTGTGTTGCACAACAATAAAAATATGGGGGTTCTGTGTTACACAACAATAGCATTATGAGGGCTACACTAGTATTATAGGAACCTAACAATGAAAAATCACTTTGAGAGTATTTTGTATAGTTTTTCTACATTTACACCCAAATGCTCTTCAATCTTAATCTTGGCTACAAAAAGGTCTTTATGATGTGTTCTTGTGCTTGAGGATAAGAGGAATTAACAATATGGATATGTTTTCAAGAGAGAAGTTATTGTGGGAGTGGAGATAAATTTATATGAATATCAAGGTAGGGCGCTATGTTATCAATCGACCGTTGTGAAGAGTTTACCTTCTCATATAGTTATAATTATTTTCCATGGTAAATACTCATAAGGGCATCAATGCCTCACTCTTATTCTCGTGGTACCTAATATATGTTTTGTTTTGTTTATTACACATTTATCCGAAGCTTCATTCCCTTACTACATTTAGCTAACAAAATATTTATTCCATTTGTTCCACTTTATTGTTCAAATCATGATACTACACTGAGTCTTTATTATGTCCTTTCTATAATGTTTCACTAGACTTCTTCTAGCTCACATACAATGCAACACCTATTACTGCAATGGTAGTGTGCCATCTCAACCTTGTTGCTCACAAAATTCTCACCAAGGAAAGTAGAGGCCATGTCCTTCTAGGAATTTCTTGTGGAATTACCTTGACCTAGAGAGAAAGAAAGGATTTAGTTTTTAAATTGCTAATCCTCTTGGATTCTACATCCTATGGAATTTAAATCCACCCCAAGGAATATATATCAATGCTTAAAGAGCACCTAGGGAGACCATTTCTTCCAACTATTTTTCACAGTAAATAAAGTGTAGAATAAGATATGGCATATGTGTCTCACTAGGTATGAGGAGATAACCAGTTAATCCCACACATGATCCATAGAATAACCATCGCAACAATAATTAATTTAAACTAGAGTAGAAATCCAAGTGATAATGTTATTTCTCTACTAGATTAAACTTACTTGAAACTAGCAAGTGTTAGTCAACGACATCCAACATATAATATAAAATCAAAATAAAATAAAATAATAAAATTATTAATTATTAATTATTAAACCAACCTAGATCCATCTTAACTTCTAACCTATCAAATGTAAAAAAAATCAAATTTATAGATGCTAACTTTTCTTCAAATTTTACACTAAAAAAAAAAGATTAGATAATTGAAATATTTAATTTCTCTTAAAAGTTAATAAATTAAAAATTCAAATAAATCATTATAGATTAAAATACAAAATAAAATATTTATTTAATAGTTAGAATTCAAAATTACATTTCACAAATTTCTTCTATTAATAATATCTTCGATATTGACTAGATTTAAAAAATTAATATATATAATTTTTTCAAAAATAATTTATATAAATTTAATTTAAAATTTAAACTTTATAATTTATTTTATGTTAAAGTTAAATTCATTTATTTTATGTTAAAGTTAAAATTCAAAAATACATTTACAATTTACAATCAATATATATAATTTTTTGAAAAATAATTTATCTAAATTTAATCTAAAATTTTAAATTTTAAATTTATTTTATTTTAAAATTAAGATTCAAAATACATTTACAAATTATGACGCGATTTCATAAATGGAAGTACTTAAATTTTTCAATCAAGACATTCAACATTAACATGAAAAACCTTTCCTACTTTTTAAATGAGAAGTTAGAAAATATAAAATATTAGGTCAAATCCTTTGGATCCTTTCAACTTTTTTCAAATGAGAAGTTAAAGAGAGAAAATATTATAATTAATTTTGTCAATTCCGTTATAGCTATAATGATAATTTAAATATTTTATTAAATAAATGATATTATACTATTTAAATATTATATCTATATTATATTATAATTGTTTTTCTTGAGGTTTTGATTGTATGATATAAATATGATAGTCGGATCAGCCAGTTTTCAGTATTTTGATGATGAATTACAATTAGTAAT
This sequence comes from Pinus albicaulis, assembly GCA_034641835.2. Taxonomy (NCBI): domain Eukaryota; kingdom Viridiplantae; phylum Streptophyta; class Pinopsida; order Pinales; family Pinaceae; genus Pinus; species Pinus albicaulis. Next base: position 958,985,409 of record CM076574.1, read on the forward strand.
TCGAAATGCGTTGGTTCTAAAATTTCTCATGTTATTTTCCGAAAAAAATATTTTAATATAATTTATATTGTCAAAAATTTCTACATAATTTTGCAATAATTTTTTTAGAATTTCTATTATTTTGAAAACTAATTTGTAGATTTTTTTTATGTTGAAAATCTTAATTAACCCAATCTATATCAAAAAATTTTACAAGATTTTGCAATAATTTTTAAAAAATTTCTATTATTTTGAAAACTAATTTGTAGATTTTTTTTATGTTGAAAATCTTAATTAACCCAATCTATATTTTTTTTTTCCTGGAGGTTTTGACTTCTCTGCATGATATAAACATGATAGTCCGATCATGATGAACTATAGTCAATAGTTCTAAACGGGTCGGTTCTAAAAATTTTCATGTGATTTCCAGAAAAATTTATTTTAATATAATTTATATTGTCAAAAATTTCTACTGGATTTTGCAATAATTATTTTAGAATTTCTATTATTTTGAAAACTAATTTGTAAATTTTTTTATGCAGGAAAGCTTAATTAACCCAATCTATATCAAAAATTTCTACAGGGTTTCGCAATAATTTTTTTAAAATTTCTATTATTTTGAAAATTAATTTGTAGATTTTTTTTTATGTTGAACATCTTACTTAAACTAATCTATATATTTTTCTTGAGGTTTTGACTATTTTTTTTCTTGAGGTTTTGACTATAGTCAGTAGTTTGGTTCTAAAATTTCTCATGTGATTTCCCGAAAGATTTATTTTAATATAATTTATATTGTCAAAAATTTCTACAAGATTTTGCAATAATTTTTTTTAAATTTCTATTATTTTGAAAACTAATTTATAGATTTTTTATGTTAAAAATCTTAATTAACTCAATCTATATCAAAAATTTCTACAAGATTTTGCAATAATTTTTTTAGAATTTCTATTATTTTGAAAACTAATTTGTAGATTTTTTTAATGTTGAAAATCTTAATTAACCCAATCTATATATTTTTTTCCGGAGGTTTTGACTGTTGCTCTTCTCTACATGATATAAATATGATAGTCCTATCATGATGAACTATAGTCAATAGTTCTAAACGAGTCGGTTCTAAAAAAATGTGATTTCCAGGAAAATTTATTTTAATATAATTTATATTGTCAAAAATTTCCACTGGATTTTGCAATAATTATTTTAGAATTTATATTATTTTGAAAACTAATTTGTAAATTTTTTTATGCTGGAAATCTTAATTAACCCAATCTATATCAAAAATTTCTAAAGGGTTTTGCAATAAATTTTTTAGAATTTCTATTATTTTGAAAATTAATTTGTAGATTTTTTTATGTTGAAAATCTTACTTAATCTAATCTATATTTTTTTCTTGAGGTTTTGACTATTTATTTTTCTCTGCATGATATAAATATGATAGTCCTGATGATGAACTATAGTCAGTAGTTCCAAACGCGTCGGTTCCAAAATTTCTCACGTGATTTCCCCAAAGATTTATTTTAATATAATTTATATTGTCAAAAATTTCTACAAGATTTTGCAATAATTTTTTTTAAATTTCTATTATTTTGAAAACTAATTTATAGATTTTGCAATAATTTTTTTAAAAATTCTATTATTTTGAAAAATAATTTATAGATTTTTTATGTTAAAAATCTCAATTAACTCAATCTATATCAAAAATTTCTACAAGATTTTGCAATAATTTTCTTAGAATTTCTATTATTTTGAAAACTAATTTGTAGATTTTTTTAATGTTGAAAATCTTAATTAATCCAATCTATATTTAGAGTGTAAGTCAAGTTGAGTTGTTCAGTTTATAGTTGGAGAAGTTAAAATTTGGTGTGTGAGTCAAGTTGAGTTTAGTTTATATTTAGAGAAGTTAAAATTTAGTGTTAAAGTGTATGTTCAATTATTTTGGGCCAGTTGCTAGTTAAAAAAATTAAAATACCATTCATTATAAATAAAGTCATATCAAATTTGTATGATCAGTAAATGAGATCAGATAAAATTGTATGATCTATTGAAGAGTCACAGCTCTGAAATTTTTGGATTAAATTTTGTGTGTTGCCTCCTCTAGTTTCCATCCTTTTAGACTACGCTTTTCATAACAATTGGAGGCAATAAATTCGAAGCCAGGCAGCCATTTGCAATTGCGAAGGCCATTTGTGTCCATAGGCAGACGTTGAAGGAGAATCGGTCCATCTTTTGTTTGAATGAAAGAACTAATCGTATAGTTCTTTCAAGATTTTGTTGAGTGTTTTAAGTGCAGAGTATAGATAAAGGAGAAAAATGGCAGGCGGAAGATTTACAGGCCCAGTGGCGTCTGGGAATGTAAACTTCCAAGTGCGCATAACAGCTTATGTTATCATAACTTGTATCATGGCTGCCAGCGGCGGGTTAATGTTTGGTTCTAATAATGGAATTTCAGGTAAACTGCGGAAGCTTTGATGCTGGTTAGCTGCTGGCTCAGTGCGTGCAAATATTTCACTATAACCTATCTTTTGTTGAACCCTTAGTTAAACTGACAAGGGGGGGGGGGGGGGGGGGCTGAATAAGTTTAACACATACATGGACTTTTAAAACTTTCTCTTAAATCTTATTTACACCTTCACTTCATGATCAACTTAATATGTGAACAATATTTATTAGTGAGCAGCAAGTATCAAATAGATTTGTTAATGTAACAACAGTCTTAATATCTGAGCGACAAGTATTAAGCAGATTAGATAAACCACAACAACAAATAGACATCATGCACAGAGACACTAGATATAAGTGGAAACCCATAAAGGGAGAAAACCACATCTTATTATTGTTGTGATGCAAAGGCAAGCTCCAACTCCCTCTCACCAATCGTTTTTCCGTTGTGCACCAACCTACGTGGAGGCCCTACCTCAATTTCCGCAAGCTACAACTCGCAAGAAAGCTCCAACTCGCAAGAAGCACCAACTCCTTCGCCTTCGTTTTGCACCAACCTACGGTGAGGCCTAACCCCGCCCGCCTACCATCGACAGCCTATCAAGCCACACCCCGATAGGGAAGCTCCAACTTCCTCAATTTATCAAACTGAATTTTTGCTGATTTACCTCAGATATCAGCTCTGTTCTGTAGCTTCTCTTTCTGCTCTTCTTTTCTTAATCTTCTCTGCCTCACACTTCTATATTCTGCCTTCTCTAGATTTACTCTCCCTCTAACCTCTCTTATGCATATCCAGTTGATATTATTTATAAGGATTTTCTTGTGACTGTTAGCATTCCTCAATGAATTTGGAATGGACAGCCATGCCTCTTCGCTTTCTGCCTTTTCATTTCTTTCACTCGCTCATTTAGAAAATATAACTGTAGGTATCAAGTTAACATTACAGTGGGATATTTGTTCTCTTCCGGAGACTTGCCAATGCATCACAAACAATAAAAAAAAATCAATTAAAACATTTACAATCAAATTACAATGAGAACTTCAGCTCAACTCGTTTAGTCTTTTGGCTCGCTGTGCATTTGTCTTTTCTTTGACTGTGTCTGTCTTTTCTGTGACTGTGCTTTATCTCTTTTCAACTCTGTTTGCTCTTCTGTCCTCTGCTGAGGTGTAACTGTGCTTTTTGTATCAATGCATTTTATATATAAGTGTAACTGCTGGCTTTAAATCTGGGCATATTCCATCCCTTTACCGATGGCAAGTGTCTTGTTGATGTGGTGAGTTTCGCAAGCAGAACATACATACACCACAACAATCATTTTATATAAACAATCGCCCTCCACCTTAAGCCGAGGCCCGTGGGTCCACAGATCATGCGACATATTTCAATACAATCGCAACCGTTATATAAAACAACGCTCGGCATTTTTATAACACCTTTTAATAACACAGTACCCACAATCTTTATCATGAACCATAAAAAATAAAACCCTTTCTAACCTTCTTAATAAACCATGGAATTTATATTAATGAACAAATCTGGAAGAAATTTGTGATTACTCTGATGCGATGCGATTAATCGCAATCGCAAACTTCTATTTGCGATAGTTGCTGTGCAGTTTCAACCAACTGCGATATTGTGATAGTTGCGATATTGTGATAGTTGCGATAGTTGCGATATTGCGATAGTGAAATTCAATATGTGCGCCATACCTTGTTTATCACCTTGCGACTTCATTCATGATCTAATGGTGGATAATTCATCGCTCTTTCAACCTCTGATCCTACGGACATCGCGCATTAAACTGGCACGAGAGTTAACATTCAATAGTTGCGAGTTGGACTGGGCCCCAGCGTTAACGATCTACCACATCCAACGGCGGACATCACATTGCACGGTTTCTGATGATCCGACGGATATCGCTCGGGCAACTCGCACGGACAATAATGCGCGATGGCGCACCGTACCTTGGGTAACCTTTGTGCATCTATAGCAAGTGATCGTCGTCCGATGACCCCTTCCCAGATCAACGATGTTCAACAATATCGCTGGGCATCCTGAGTCGAACAATAATGCGCGATGGCGCGCAGTGACAAGCGGTTTTGTGGAGTCGTACAGGGACGCCTGTCGCCCGTTCTATGGAATCGAAGCCAACCTCTTGAATACCGCTCAACCCACAAAAGCGGTGCGATAAAAACCACCGTTCAGCTCCAAATTGCCGTTACTGTTTCTCTCGATCACGGTTCCACTTCTTCCTCGACGCGCCAGGTTCTGATTTATGGTACTTTGGTTCTTTGAATCTCGCGCTACATATGGCTATATATATATATGATATAGTCCTTTGTATATAAAGCGCAATATATACTTTGCCGCTGGATTATACGATTCCCGGAATGAGATTTATATATATATATGCATTACATTGCCGCTCCAATATTTAGTGTATCTTCCAGTGGGGTAGGCGATTCTCGGAATTTATCTATATATATATATATATATATATATATATATATATATATATATATATATATATATATATATATATATATATATATATATATATATATATATATATATATATATAACGTCCGGTTGGGTAATTCTCGAAATTAAGGTACTTATATATATATATATATATCTGTTGGCTTGGGAAATTCTCGGAATTTTATATATATCCTCTAGTTGGGGTAGCGATTCTCGGAATAACGGCTGTGTCTCTGCCTCTGCTGCTTTTGTCGCTCTGCCTCTGCCTCTACTGCTGTGATAACGGCTCTGCCTCTATATTCGTAGCTTCTTCCTCTGTTCTTCGCTGTGCCTTTGCTCATTATTAGTTTCTTCGACCACTTCATGGTTTCCTTACCATTTAGGCAATGCTCCAACTCATCCCCAAGCAATTAAATTACCTTCATTTGTTACTAATATCCTCACTGCTCTGCAGCACCACCTCATCTGTCTCCTGCTGCCTTTGTTCCTTCTATGTTGCCTTGCTACCTCTCTGCTGCTCTCTTTACTGCCTCTGCTACTTGTCTTATGCTCTCTCTGCTGCCTCTGCTACTTCTTTAACTGATGCTTCTCCTTACTTATCTTTTTGCTGTCTCTGCTACCTCTATTTTTTCTTCCTCTGCTCCTTGGCTGATGTTTCAGGTGCTCCTCCTTTGTCATCTACTTTGCCATCAATGACAAAATTTCCAACAGTCTCCCCCTTTGGCATTGATGGCAACACATCCACCGATAATCCAATGCTTTCTCCAAGCTTTCCTCTGCCTAGCTTCTTTTAGAAGACCCTTTCTTCTATTACCTGCTTTTCCTTTCCCTTTGACATCAATGGCAAAGGGTTGCACATTTCTCAGTGTAGATTCTGTGTTTTCATTTCTTCTCTCTGATTTGTGTTTATTTCTTCTTCTTCTGAATTTTTACCCTGCTGCTCCAAACTGGTGTAAGAGAATTGTTGAGAGAACACTTATGGGGATTATTTGAACTTGAATATAACTTGTTCAATTATGATAATGATGCCAATATCTTTTATTGTTGTGGTAAACCTTTCTTGGTGATGATTTGAGCTAGGATGCTGATAATAATATTACACTAAATAGCTGCAGGTCCTTGTTACAGATGTGATCAATGAATTAACCAAAATTTGATCTAAGAGATCAAATGCCTTTACTTGCTTGGACAATGTACATTCAAAAACAACCCTTGAGACTACATACATTCAATTTATTGTTTAGTCTTACTTATCAACCAAGCAATTTTATTTATGACATAAGGGGGTATGTATGTCAGTGATCAACCTCTTTTCAATGGTGAAATACCTGCAAATCCTTTGTGCTGAAGTAGGATTTAAAAAAAACTTATGAGCTTTAGATGGTAATCGCAGCTAGTCCTTTATTCTTCAGATACTTTGACTGTTCTATCAAGATGATCTTCCACAATAACATATTCAAGATGTTTAATTGAAAACTCAACAAACAGACTTCACACAGTTTTGTAACTGATCTTAGGAAAGAGGCCTTGAAGATATACATGTACCAACTTCAGGAAGGCATGAAATTATATATAGAAAAAGATATTGCTTCAGTGCTCAATATACTACTTCAAGTGTAAATCAGATACTGATCCTTTAGCACTGCTCCTGCCCTTTTCATTTTGAATGCAGATAACCCTGGGAATTTTACCTTGATGCATTCTTGCCATAGTCCTTTGATCCTGTGGACCTGTATCATACTGCTGCTTCACTGAGAATGCTTGGTAATCTGTTGATAAGCATGCTTCTTGTACCTAAACACCAATTGATATTACTTTGATAAATCATGCAAAGATTTCACTTTAGCTAGCACATGAACCCATAGTTTCTACTATTGATCTTTTCACTGTTCACACCAACAACCATCAATATATTGAATTAGACCTTGGCATCATTAACCTGCTACTTATTTTGTCATCCTAATTTGAAAGAATGTCATTGCATTTTATTTTCTATGACAGTTCTAGAGTCATTGCTGCTTTACATATTGCTTTATATACCAATTCAACTGTTCTGACATGATGATCTTCGTGAAGACATTTTCAATTTCCTTGCTTGGAATCTTCATGGGCAGATCACTCTCTTAACTGTACTCCTCCAAGGGACATTTCCATAGATGAAGGAAGTAATGATATAGTGATGATAGGCTCTTTTCTTACTCTTTAATATGTTAGCTATTGAATGCTTCAGATATTCTTCTTCCTCTCTAGTTCTCTTGTTAGAGGAATTTTCCTTTTTCTTCCTGATCTCATAGCTGTTCTCATTTCATGGAGCTCTTCTTAGACTACTTTTTGTGGATACTACATATGAACTGCTCTCCCCCTGAGATGCTGCTTCATATCTATCACTGGTTGGATATTTTCTTTGTTTCCTAGAGCAGCTCCCCCTGAGATTATGGAGGATTCATTATGTAATTGAGATAATAGGCTCCCCTTTTCTCTTTTCCTTCCATACCTTATTGGGGTTCATCATAATGTCTGCTCTTCTTTTAAATTCATAGTTTTGTTTGATTTGCTTTGTTTCCATCATCTGTCTAGAGTTCTTTAGTATATATGGCAGTTTATAGTCCTTTGCTTTGTGGCCAAGCTTGAGGCATACATAACATCTTATTTTGTCAAAGTACATTTGAGCTGATGTATAATAATTTGTTCCCCTTCTTGAGTACATTTTACAATCAACAATTTTATGTCCAAAATTATTACATGCATAACAGTAGCCATGGAAATGATTTGTGTACCTGGTGAAGGATTGTCCTTTCCATTTTCTTGCTTGAGGTAGTCTTCTCTTTTGCTACATCTTTTGCTGGTTGAAGTTGATAGGCCTTCTCTTACATTGTGCTGCATTATGTCCAGGTTTATGACAAGAGAAACATGTGCTATTTTTCATAGGAGGGAAGAACCTCCTTTGACAACTTCCAAATTTTTTCAATTCATCCTTAGGAGCATATGAGCCTTTAGCAGTTGATTGTTTCATCCTCTCATTCTCTGTTCTTTCATGTTGCTGCTTGATTCTATTTGTTTCTCTGCAACTCATGTTCTTGCTGGATTCTACTTCTGTAGGAATTTGCTGAGCTGTTTCACTATTCTTTACAGCTTTTACAAAAATAATTTTCCTATTATCTTTTATCTGGGACTTACTAGTTTCTCCTACATATCCTAGGCCTGCCTTTATGAGGGGAGATCTTTGAGCATTTAGCATCTTGTCCAATTGTCCAGTGCTTTTCATTAGAGGTGTATTCATTAATAGTTCTCTTTGGGCTTTCTCTAAATTCTTTCTCAGGCTCACTAATTCTTCTTCCAATCTTTCACATTCCTGACTTTTCTCTCTCATTTGTTGCAGCAGAGTGTCTTCTATTTTCCTTGCTTCTTCAAGTTGAGTCTTCAGGCTAACAATCTCTTTCTTATCTTCATATTCTCTCTCATCACATATTTTCACCAATGTCTTCAGGTCTTTGTTTTCATTCTTCAGTATTTCTATTTCAGTCAAGGCTATGTCAAGTTTGGTTTTTTCCTCAGCTGCAATTTCTTCATGGTTCTTACTGTCATTCACACTAGCAGGTACCTGATTTGATTGAACATCTTCCTTTTGACATGAATTTCTCTTTTTCTTAATTCTCTTCTCCTTCTTGACAATGCAATCCTCAGTGTCTACTCCATGCATGAAATGCAGTCTATCCCAGATTTCTTTTGCTGAAGTTAAATCCATTATTAACTCAAGATCCTTGTTATGAAGATTGTTATATATCACACATTTTGCCTTGGAATTCCTCTGTTGTTCTTTCACTGTGGGGGAGTCTGTGCAGTAACCATCACAAACAAGCTTCCATACCTCAGGTTCATCAGTCATTAAACCTGTTTTAACCTTATCTCTCCATTCAGGAAAGTTTGTTGTATTTAGCACAGGTACATTTTGATAGTCCATGACTCAACCAGATCTCCTTCAAGCTATTAAGCTTACACCAAAGGAACCGGCTCCGATACCAATTGTTGAACCCTTAGCTAAACTGAGAGGGGGGGGGGGGGGGTGAATCAGTTTAACACATACATGGAATTTTAAAACTTTTCTCTTAAAACTTATTTACACCTTCACTTCATGATCAAATTAATATGTGAGCAATCTTTATCAGTGAGCAGAAAGTATCAAATAGATTTGTTAATGTAACAGCAGTATTAATATGTGAGCAACAAGTATTAAGCAGATTAGATAAACCACATCAACACATAGACATCATGCATAGAGACACCAGATATAAGTGGAAACCCATAAAGGGAGAAAACCACATCTTATTATTGTTGTGATGCAAAGGCAAGCTCCAACTCCCTCTCACCACTGTTTTTCTGCAGGCACCAACCTACAGGAGACTCCTACCTCAATTCTGCAAGTTACAACTTGCAAGGAAGCACCAACTCCCTTCAATTTTCTGCAGGCACCAACCTACAGAAGGCTCCAACCTCAGTCAGCTACAACTGACAGCTATCAAGCTGCAACTTGATAGGGAAGCTCCAACTTTCTCAATTTATCAAACTGAATGTTTGCTGATTTACCTCAGATATCAGCTCTGTTCTGTAGCTTCTCTTTCTGCTCCTCTTTTCTTAATATTCTCTGCCTTACACTTCTATACTCTGCCTTCTCTATATTTTCTCTCTCTCTCCTCTCTTATGCATATCCAGTTGATATTATTTATAAGGATTTTCTTGTGACTGTTAACATTCCTCAATGAATTTGGAATGGACAGCCATGCCTCTTCGCTTTCTGCCTTTTCATTTCTTTCACTCGCTCATTTAGAAAATATAACTGTAGGTATCAAGTTAACATTACAGTGGGATATTTGTTCTCTTCCGGAGACTTGCCAATGCATCACAAACAATAAAAAAAAAAATCGATTAAAACATTTATAATCAAATTACAATGAGAACTTCAACTCAACTCATTTAGTCTTTTGGCTCGCTGCGCATCTGTCTTTTCTTTGACTGTGTTTGTCTTTTCTGTGACTGTGTTTTATCTCTTTTCAACTCTGTTTGTTCTTCTTTCCTCTGCTGAGGTGTAACTGTGCTTTTTGTATCAATGCATTTTATATATAAGTGTAACTGCTGGCTTTAAATCTGGGCATATTCCATCCCTTTACCCACGGCAAGTGTCTTGTTGATGTGGTGAGTTCCGCAAGTGGAACATACATACACCACAGCAATAATTTTATATAACAATCGCCCTCCACCTTAAGCCGAGGCCCGTGGGTCCACAGACCACGCGGCATATTTCAATACAATCGCAACCATTATATAAAACAATGCTCGGCATTTTTATAACACCTTTTAATAACACAATCTTTATCATGAACCATCAACAATAAAACCCTTTATAACCTTCTTAATAAACCATGGAATTTATATTAATGAACAACTCTGGAAGAAATTTGCGATTACTTTGATGCGATGCAATTAATCGCAATCGCAAACTTCTATTTGCGATAGTTGCTGTGCAGTTTCAACCAACTGCGATATTGCGATAGTTGCGATAGTTGCGATATTGCGATAGTGCAATTCAATATGTGCGCCATACCTTGTTTATCACCTTGCGACTTCATTCATGATCCAATGGTGGATAATTCATCGCTCTTTCAACCTCTGATCCTACGAACATCGCGCGGTAAACTGGCACGAGAGTTAACATTCAATAGTTGCGAGTTGGACTGGGCCCCAGCGTTAACGATCTACCACATCCAATGGCAGACATCACATTGCACGGATTTTGATGATCCGACAGATATCGCTTGGGCAACTCGCACGGACAATAACGCGCGATGGCGCGCTGTACCTTGGGTAACCTTCGCGCATCTATAGCAAGTGACCACCGTCCGATGACTGCTTCCCAGATCAACGACGTTCAACAATATCGCTGGGCATCTTGAGTCGAACAATAACGCGCGATGACGCGCAGTGACAAGCGGTTTTGTGGAGTCGTACAGGGACGCGTGTCGCCTATTCTATGGAATCAGAGCCAACCTCTTGAATATCGCTCAACCTGCAAAGCGGTGCGATAAATACCACCGTTCAGCTCCAAACCGTTGTTACTGTTCCTCTCGGTCACGGTTCCACTTCTTCCTTGACGCGCCAGGTTCCGCCTTATGAAACTTTGGTTCTTTGAATCTTGCGCTACATATGGCTATACATATATATATATGCTATAGTCCTTTGTATATAAAGCGCAATATATACTTTGCCGCTGGAGTATACGATTCCCGGAATGAGATTTATATATATATATATATGCATTACATTGCCGCTCCAATATTTAGCATATCTTCCAGTGGGGTAGGCGATTCTCAGAATTTATTTATATATATATAACGCCCGGCTGGGTAATTCTCAGAATTAAGGTACTTATATATATATCTGCCGGCTTGGGCGATTCTCAGAATTTTATATATATCCTCCAGCTGGGGTAGCGATTCTCGGAATAACAGCTGTGTCTCTGCCTCTGCTGCTTCTATCGCTCTGCCTCTGCCTCTACTGCTGTGATAACGGCTCTGCCTCTATATTCGTAGCTTCCGCCTCTATTCTTCATTGTGCCTTTGCTCATTATTAGTTTCTTCGACCACTTCATGGTTTCCTTACCATTTAGGCAATGCTCCAACTCATCCCCAAGCAATTCAATTATCTTCATTTGTTACTAATATCCTCACTGCTCTGCAGCACCACCTCATTTGTCTCCTGCTACTTTTGTTCTTTCTATGCTGCCTTGCTACCTCTCTGCTTCTTTGCTATCTCTGCTGCTCTCTTTACTGCCTTTGCTACTTGTCTTATGCTCTCTCTGCTGCCTCTGCTACTTCTTTGACTGATGCTTCTCCTTACTTATCTTTTTGCTGTCTTTGCTACCTCTCTTTTTTCTTCCTCTGCTCCTTGGCTGATGTTTCAGGTGCTCCTCCTTTGTCATCTAATTTGCCATCAATGACAACATTTCCAACATCTTTAAACTTTTTGTAATGAAAAATTTGACTGTTTTGTGAAGAAATCCGAAATTCTGACGGTTTTGAATTTGTTTCAATTACTGCATTATATTGCTATATTGCTTTCCTCCGCTTTGATGAACGCCGGTAATTTTCCTTCCAATTTGATCTCGTTTCCCTGTCACTTACAGAAGGAAGAAATGGGATAAATGCTTTCTCATTTACTTCTTATGCATCTCAACAGGGTTCGATAAGTGTTCTGCATATTTTACGAAGTACAATATTTGTATTTCCTTTCCGAATTCGCTGGATGTTAGACGTCAGAAAACAATATAGTACTATACTATGGATTTTCAATGTGGATTCTGCTCACAATTTTCATTAACGACATTCGCACAATATTTACGAATGATGATGCTTTCATATTGCTGTGTAAATTACATATCTTAAATTCATTTTAAGATTTCAGTCCTGAATGGTGTTTAATGTGATCTGAAGGTCTTCAGCTCTTCATACCTTTGGGAAAAGTTTGTAGGAATACTCTCCTTTGAAAAGATTTAGCTTCTTGATGTAATATACATCCAAGATTTGACGGCTGATTGTCTTAATGCAGGCGGAGTGACTGGCATGGAAAACTTTCTTGAGAAATTCTTCCCTGCCGTGGCGCGCAAGGAACAGGATGCAAAGCAAAGTACATACTGCAAGTACGACAATCAAGGATTACAGCTCTTTACATCATCTCTGTATCTAGCCGGTCTTGTAGCCACATTTTTTGCATCGTATAGGGGAGGGACACCAGTTGTTGGGCGCCCTCCCGTCCACCTCAGCAACCAATCACCAAATCCATGTGGACGATGTACGACAGCTGCCCTCTCGGTTTGGCCACGTGTTGGGTAGGTGCCAAAATTAAATGTGCAGGGGTTAACAGAGTTTAGGGTTTCTGCTCCCAGTTTTACTGTGATGTCTTATGACTCCCGTTCATTGTTGCTCGGGATCGGTGTGTGGGCGTTCGGCTCCGCCGGTGGTGGTTACTACGGGTTCCAGAACCTACACAACCTGTCACCATTTCCTGTTAACGCTCTAACCTTTCGTTGCCCGCCATTGTTGGTTATTTTTTTGTTGTAGTTGCTAAACCTGTTCGTCAGTTCTGCCATGTTTGTCTTGTTGGGTTTATGTTTGTGGGTTGTTGAACGTTGTAGCTCGCTGCCCGTTCCTGTTCTTGAACACGAATTCTGCCATTGTGTCCGCCATTCCTCTGATGTTGGACTGCCAGCATATCGATGCTTGTCCATGAGGGTTTGGGTCTGCTTGCTCCGTTTGGTCGAATTCTTCAGGTTTGTTTTCAAATCTTTCATTTTTTACTGTGAGAATGCCATTTTTTTTTATAAATACTGATTTTCTTGTTTTTTGCAGGTACAGGGTTCCATGGTTGGCATTGGCGAGGATCTCTTTCGGCGTTGTGGTGGCTTCTCTACATCCTCAACAGCGGTGAACCTCTCGGCAATCATACTCTATGTTGTTTAACACTTGTTCCCTGTGTTTATTAACACTCTCAATCGTTGTTCGATGGAATTTATGTTTAGCTCTTCTTGTTTTCTTGTAAGAGTGAATGGGCTTTTATGTGGTGGAATTTATGTTTAGCTCTTTTGCGGAATTTAGCTCTTCTGTGGGTTTATATGTGGTGGAATTTATGTTTTTTATCAGTCATTTTTTGCACCTAACAGATTTATTTGTGGTGACTTATCTGTGGCGACTTATTTGTGGCGACTTAATGGTTAACAGAGTTTAGGGTTTGGTTTATCATAGTTCGGTCGTCTCATGTGTTTACTTTGGCATTCATTCTGCTCTGTTTACTTTGGCATTCATTCATTCATTTAGGGTTTGGTTAACAGTTATACTTTCTGCTCTGTTTACTTTGGCATTCATTCATTCATTTAGGGTTTGGTTAACAGTTTAGGGTTTGGTTAATAGTTTAGGGTTTGGATAACAGAGTTTAGGGGTTTGGTTAACAGATTTTAGGGTTTGGTTTAACAGAGTTCGCCTGCCTCATTCTATATTAATTTCTGAGTTTTACTGTTAGTATACTTTTTGCTCTGTTTGCTTTCGGCTCTGAATATTTTTATCTCATTCCCAAACTGAATAGTTTATGTGCTTAAGTGTGGGGGGAATACTGTTTCAGGTTCAATAACTTTCAGTTTTTTAATTTTATTGCATTTGGTGGTGGTAATTCACTCTACATTGAATTTTAATCATAGTTCAGCTGCCTCATAAGTTTACTTTGGCATTCATTATGCTCTGTTTACTTTGACATTCATTCATTCATTTAGGGTGGTGGTAATTCACTCTGGTGGTAATTCACTCTATATTACAGAACTGCAATAAATAACTCCACAAAGAATGGATATTACAGCTATGTTGTGAACATTATATACAACGCAATTTCACATACAGTCGATTCTTCTCCATTGCATCTTTTTCTTAATGGAATACACAAGACATCTCTGAGCTCTTAATGTATTGCACGAGACATGTCTGGGCTGTTAACCAGACACGAGTTCCTAGAATAAAATACCATTAGGTATCCGAAGCTATGAATGAAGGAGATTCAACCAAAAATTTGTTTTAGAATTTCGAAAGGCGGTACCTGATCAATTCAAGAAATCAATGCATGACTGAACACTGATAAAGTTCAACTTAGTTCTTGGAAATATCAACTACCCTAAATCATTCTCATGATAATCATAGTCAAATTTCAGATTGAACGTTTTTCATATGGGTGAGCGCATATGATCAAACTATAATGTCCCCTGTTTGCGATCCAACTCTTCGCGGGCTTTCTTTTTCCTCAACATGGTCATAAGATGCCTGAAAAAAATTTCTTCACATGGAATGGTGAGTCCCTTTTGGTATTCAAAGCCATATTCCTCCTCTGCTTTTTCCAGCAATGCACTGAATAGAGAATGGTTGAAATAAGTAGTGGGGATAACGAATCTACTTCATTTGGTGCCTATGTAAACCACACAGTGCCCTTTGGGAACATCTTTCGGAAGATCAGTGCATGATTTGCCCAACTTGATCTCATGCTCCAATGCCAAATTTTGTCTCTTCTTTAGAGAAAGTAGGGATCCAAATGCCTTGTAGGGATTGGCAACCCTGCAAATGACTTTCATCTTCTCCTTCAAGAACGGAAAGTGAGAGTTCCCCATTCTTTCTGTGATCGAATTCAAGCAACACAATTATAAAAGTAAATGATGAGATTCCCACCAAAATTGAAATAATGGTTAACAGGGTTTATAATGTTTACAAAGTAATGGTTAACAGAGTTTATATGTTTATTGTAGTTCTGTTATTTATATGTTGTGCTCCCTTACTGTTCCATTATATTCTTGAATTCATTTCATGGTTAACAAAGTTTATGTGTGAGGCTCCTTGGATAGTTGAGAAATCCAATTCCTTGTACATATTACTCTTCCATTAAGTCATGCCTACTATAGGTTTTGGTTGCTTGTAAGAGTCATATTAGAGTTTATATGTTTGTGAAGTATGATGAAAACATTTAATGGTTAATAGAGTTTATATGTTTATTGTAGTTCTGTTATTTATATGTTGCACTCCCTTACTGTTCAATTATCTTTTGAATTCATTTCATGGTTAACAGAGTTTATGTGTGAGGCTCCTTGGATAGCTGAAAATTCCAAGGCCTTGTACAGATTACTCTTCCATTAAGTCATGCCTACTATAGGTTTTGGTTGCTTGTAAGAGTCATATTAGAGTTTATGTGTTTGTGAAGTATGATGAAAAGATTTAATGGTTAACAGAGTTTATATGTTTATTGTAGTTCTATTATTTATATGTTGCACTCCCTTACTGTTCCATTATCTTTTGAATTCATTTCATGGTTAACAGAGTTTATGTGTGAGGCTCCTTGGATAGCTGAAAATTCCAATGCCTTGTACAGATTACTCTTCCAAGTCATGCCTACTATAGGTTTTGGTTGCTTGTAAGAGTCATATTAGAGTTTATGTGTTTGTGAAGTATGATGAAAACATTTAATGGTTAATAGAGTTTATATGTTTATTGTAGTTCTGTTATTTATATGTTGCACTCCCTTACTGTTCCATTATCTTTTTGAATTCATTTCATGGTTAAGAGAGTTTATGTGTGAGGCTCCTTGGATAGTTGAGAATTCCAATGCCTTGTACATATTACTCTTCCATTAAGTCATGCCTACTATAGGTTTTGGTTGCTTGTAAGAGTCATATTAGAATTTATGTGTTTGTGAAGTATGATGAAAACATTTAATGGTTAACAAAGTTTATATGTTTATTGTAGTTCTGTTATTTATATGTTTCACTACCTTAATGTTCCATTATCTTCTTGAATTCATTTCATGGTTAACAGAGTTTATGTGTGAGGCTCCTTGGATAGCTGAGAAATCCAATGCCTTGTACAGATTACTCTTCCATTAAGTCATGCCTACTATAGGGTTTGGTTGCTTGTAAGAGTCATATTAGAGTTTATATGTTTGTGAAGTATGATGAAAAGATTTAATGGTTAACAGAGTTTATATGTTTATTGTAGTTCTGTTATTTATATGTTGCACTCCCTTACTGTTCCATTATCTTCTTGAATTCATTTCATGGTTAACAGAGTTTTTATGTGTGAGGCTCCTTGGATAGCTGAGAAATCCAATGCCTTGTACAGATTACTCTTCCATTAATTCATGCCTACTATAGGGTTTGGTTGCTTGTAAGATTCATATTAGAGTTTATATGTTTGTGAAGTATGATGAAAACATTTAATGATTAATATATTTTATATTTTTATTGTAGTTCTGTTATTTATATGTTGCACTCCCTTACTGTTCCATTATCTTCTTGAATTCATTTCATGGTTAACAGAGTTTATGTGTGAGGCTCCTTGGATAGATGAGAAATCCAATGCCTTGTACAGATTACTCTTCCATGAAGTCATGCCTACTATAGGGTTTGGTTTCTTGTAAGATTCAAATTAGAGTTTATATGTTTGTGAAGTATGATGAAAACATTTAAATTATACTTGGTGTAGTAGAAAGGAAATCTGAGAGCTATTAAGATATAAAAGTCCAAACATATAGTCCATCCAAAAATCCACATCATAATGTGATTACATCCAAAAAAATATAACACTCCTATTCTTTATGGCCTTGATAATCTTCAGTGCCAAACCCTAAGTTGCCTGATTGAGCCAAGTAGGTTGGCCTTCCTAAGAAGGCTTGATTAGGTGGTGGTTGATTGCTGCCATATAATTGAGACCAATTTGTCCCTTCCAACCATGGAGGAATTGAGTACCCGTACCTCACACTTGCGTTAAGTGGAGGTGTCCGATGAGAATACATTGAATTCACACCTCCCGTGGTAGGAATAAGGCAAGTGGGTAAACCCCGATTTTGATAGTGAGGCACTTGAATGTTTATGAGGTCTTGGAATAATGTTGTATTATTTGCAATGTTGTCCAATGTGTTGGACATGTTCCTGGATTCATTCTCATCAACTGTGCTTGCATTTATGTCAACCATATCAGTCATCCCTTGTTCCCTTTCCAGCATTTGTTTAGCCTTCCTTGCTTCCTTTTCCTGTCTTGACATTTTTTTTTGTTGCTCCTTCTCTTGCCTTGCTCTCTCTCTTTCAAGCCTTTCATCTGCTCGATGTTGTGCTGCAATAGCCCTTGCTACCTTCTTCTCCTTCACTTGATCCTTTTTTTTCTGTTTTAATTCCTGAATTTCCAATTTTTTATTTTCAGTCTCAGCTAGGAGCTTTATATAGTCTTCTGAGGCGAGTAACTATGAACTTTGCCCCAAACGAAGACTACTGGGTGTTCCTTGCTTCTTTTTCATTGATACTCTTTCTACTGGTAGCTTTAGGAACTACCCAACTAACTTCTCCCTCCCTCCCACTTGCATGTCATTTCTTGGCACTTCAGTATCCATGGCACTTGATTGAACTATATTATTTTCTTCATCTGGTGCCTCATTATGTCCTCCATCTTCTTCCATTGATCTATTGTCCGCAAAAAAATGAACAATTTCACTGTTCAATTCAGCCACTTGTGAAGGCATGTTCATGCTTTGTTCATTGGTTCGTGAGACACTGTGGGCGTTCAAATTAATCATGTTTTCTGCCAACCATGATGGTGGGTTTACTTGGCTAGGCAATGCCAATTGGTCATTTTCAATTTCATTAACAATATCAAAAATTTCATTTTCTGCATTAACAATATCAACATTTTCATTTTCAACTACATCTGCATTAACAATTTCAGCAATTTCTGTTTCAACAAAATCTGCATTGTCAACTGCATGTTCAACAGTGTTGCCATCAATTTGTTGACAAGTATACTATCTTTCACATACCTGCTCATCATCATCAGCATACAACTGTCCTTGAGAGAGGGAAATTGTATTATCAGCTGCAACCACATCATCATGTTCATGTACTTCTTCTTCCACTTCATGCTCTTTTTCCTAACCATCCACATGGAAAGCTTGGCTACAAGCAGTATCATGCATAAGAGCATCATAATTTAGTGGCCATATTCCTGTCCTCCTAAAGCCAACCTTGATATTTGATGGTTTCAGAGCCCTTTTAAAAGCCTTATTTGCAAGCTCTGCTAACTCGAACCTTTTCACCTCAACCCCTGGATTCTTTTCCATCCATGCAACACGTTCTGACCTGAAATAGTTCTTGAAAGGGCTAAACACACTAACATCAAGGGGCTACAATCTGTGAGTGGTATGAGCGGGCAATGTTAAAAGGTCAATGCCCAAATTGTTTGCTTTCTTAATTGTTTGTAGAGCCATGTGGCTTCCATGGCCATCTAATATCAATAGGTGTCTGTTATTAGGTGAGACACCACCTGGCACATATGCAACAAAGTGGCAAAGCCAATTTAAAAAAAGCTCTTTAGTCATCCATGCATGGGGATGTGCAGCCATGCATGCTCCAGGTTCACAGTTTTGTATATAATTTTTCAACTGATTTTTACCTTTGAAAGGATAAAATCCTGGGATTGAAGCACCAATTGCATTGACACAACATAAAATGGTTATCCACTCCCTTCTCTTAGGAAAAATCTTTGGCACGTTTCGGCTACCTCTTTTGGTACTAACCCTCATGCCACAATTCCTTCCTACATGTAAATGTTTCATCACAGTTCCATATATGGTCTACACCATAAGAATGTTTATCGTAAGCACTAGAAAGAGTGTCATAGAACTTACATACAATTGCAGGGTGCAAATTTAATGCTCTGTCTCTGTCAAGACCCTCAGCTGTACGCAATACAAGGTTTGGATGTCTTTTTTTAAACCCAAACCACCATGATTTACCAGAAAACCCATATTTGAATGGGTTTGGCCTCCCTTGACAGATTTGAGCAACTGTATGTTTGAGTTGTATCAACTCTAGCCCATGTCCCAATTGGGCCATTTCTTTACACCACTCAACCACCTCGGCCTCCTCCTCTTCAGTCATAACTATAATAGGCCCTCTACGTTTGGTGTGAGTGAGCCCATTTATCCAATAATGTATTGATGAAGGATGAATAGTATGCTTCTTTGCAGATGCCCGAACAGAATATCCATTGAACTCTATGTCGTCAATTGCAGCTAACATTTCTTCTTTTGTCCAACCTCTTATAGCGATGATCTTTTTAGTTGAAGTTGCACCTTGCACTGTGGTTTACGGTGGCTCTGTGGCTGATGGTGCCACAACATCAGCTTCAGCCACACAGTCATCCTCAACAACATTGCTTGGAGAATTGTTTACATTGACATCACCTGTTCTTTCTTCATCTGATGAGGTGCATCGCAGTTGGGCACCCCTGGTCACTCTTCTGCCACTTCTCCTTGTACGAGCTACATAAGTCACTTTTGCCATGGATGCAACTACCTACAGGCTGCAGAAGCACCAATTGCATTCAATTATTCATAATTGAAAAGAAGGATTTCATACAAGCCAAAAATCATTGTAACATCATCTCTTCCCATTTATAACAATTTATAGCAGTTGACAATTAGTTTGTGTATTATTGCTTGCATTTAGTCTAGAATAATTGAAAATAATGTTTTCATATGATGAATACAGCTTCTATGCATATCTATTGCAGATATATATGTTATCTTCAAATGCTACAGCTTTTATTTTCAGCTACTGCAGATACATATGTTAACTTCAAATGCTACAACTTCTATGCTCAACTACTGAGACATTTTCCACATGCTTCTCTGCTCAGCTACTCATGTTTTGTTTTTGGTTATTTGTTTCCAGAATCTAATCTCTATCTTTGTCTGATATTTGTGTCATTTGAAGTCATTATGCCCCCCGAAGCTGAATTGGGTAAGTTCAAATGATTGGGTAAGTTTGAATTCCAGTATGATCTTTGTGTCATTTGAAGTCATATGCACCCCAACGCTGAATTGGGTAAGTTTGAATTACAGTTTGATCTTTGTGTCATTTGAAGTCATTATGCACCCCGAAGCTGAATTGGGCAAGTTCAAATGACTGGGTAAGTTTGAATTCCAGTATGATCTTATTCATCTTATTCTTTTTCATTTGTAGCTGATTTGGGCAAGTTCATGAGATAACAAGAGTTCCACTGTGCACTGCCTTTATATTTTTTAGATATAGAACATTATGCTCATGGTTACTGAATTCATCAACCTGTTAAGAGACATTGATCTTTACTAGTTCAACTAATCTAGATGACTATTAGCCAAGGGACTCTAAATTTTTTGAATCCATCAAATGTTACAAACTGGGGTAGTTTTATTGGATGTCTGATTGATGGATATATAGTTCTGCAACTATCTGAAGCTATAACTCTACAGCTGTCTGATATATGGATATATAGTATGTGTGTCTATCTGAATATATTCCCATTTTATTCAACTCGAACACTTTATTTGCAGATCGACTTAGTTACATTTTTTGAATCCATCAAATGTTACAAACTGTGGCCAAAACTCAGGGATTGAGTTGTTGAATTTATGAAATCTATAATATGTTCACTCAAAGAATAACAGGGATTGAGGTGCATTTTTTGAGTTCCTTTTGTCATAAACTCGGCCTATGGTTCTACTATCATGTTTCCTTTTGTCATTAACCTCTTGTAGAGATTGTTTGCAATTTTGTTTTGGGGAAATTGTTTTGAGTTCAATCTCCCATTTGGATGAATCTATGTTCAACTATACTATTAACCTCTTGTAGAGATTGTTTGCAATTCTGTTTTGGGGAAATTGTTTTGAGTTCAATCTCCCATTCGGATGACTCTGTGTTCAACTATACTATTAACCTCTTTTAGAGATTGTTTGCAATTCTGTTTTGTGCAAATTGTTGAGTTCAATCTCCCATTGGAAGACTGATTTTCCTATAAATTATTTTTTTAGGAAGACTGATTTTGATGGCATAAAAACAGGTTTGACTCAATTATGACCTATTTATAGCCTTCACACTGTCACATATTAAGGAAAGATGGGTTGTGTGCTGTATCTGGCATTCTGCTCCAAGACATAGTAGGAAAGAGGAACCGGACTAAATGTGCCTCAACTTTAGGAGTATGTAACGTTTGCATAGGGAGGAATTGATCTCTAAAATTTGCTATCGAATTAATTTTTAGAGAACCCATTTTCTATGCAGTTTAATTCTAGGTTTAAGGTTTTAATTTTAGGATATCTATTTTTTTATTTGATTGAACAAATTGTGTTTAAAGCAGTTTTCAACATATATTGTTATGCTCAAAATTAAACTAATTAAAATAGATACGTGAGGATCAAATATCTACACCTAAACCTTTAGACCACATCCTCCCAACTTTATCTAACTTAACCTTTGCTTTAATAAAAAACAAGGAACCTCCCTTTATATGCCTCAATTTTAAGAAGATGCAAGAGGAACTAGTCCTATACACCTTAAGGCACATGTAGTATGTAAGCTATGCACCTCAACCTTAGGATTATGTAATAAGCAAGGTTTGTTTTAAATGTCTATATTTTGTTTTGTGGTGTCATAGGTTTAAAATGAAGGTATTCGGTTATGTCATTTTAAGAATGCAATGCTTTTAAAATAAAATATTGTTCCCATCTCATATTGTTAACCTCTTGTAGAGATTGTTTGCAATTCTGTTTTGGGGATTTTGTTGAGTTCAATCTCCCATTGGGATGAATTTGTGTTCAACTATACTATTAACCTCTTGTAGAGATTGTTTGCAATTCTATTTTGGGGAAATTGTTTTGAGTTCAATCTCCCATTGAGATGAATCTGTGTTCAACTATACTATTAACCTCTTGTAGAGATTGTTTGCAATTCTGTTTTGGGGAAATTGTTTTGAGTTCAATCTCCCATTGGGAGGATTCTGTGTTCAACTATACTATTAACCTCTTGTACGGATTTGTTTGAAATTCTATTTTGGGGAAATTGTTTGAGTTCAATCTCCCATTGGGATGAATCTGTGTTCAACTATACTATTAACCTCTTGTAGAGATTGTTTGCAGTTCTGTTTTGGGGAAATTGTTTTGAGTTCAATCTCCCATTGGGATGAATCTGTGTTCAACTATACTATTAAGCCCTTGTAGAGATTGTTTGCAATTATGTTTTGAGGAAATTGTTTTCAATTCAATCTACCATTGGGATGAATCTGTGTTCAAAGAATGATAGAAAAAAATATACAATTTCATGAAAATTAAACTTTTAAGAAAACTGAAACCAAGACTTTTAAGAAAACTAAAATAAAGACTCAGAAATGAAAACATCTGTTGAGAGTATAATATCATGATAGGACAGATGGACGATTTTGGTCCTTCAAGCCTTTAATATCCATGATGGCGCAGATTGAACAGTGTTTATGGAAGTGTGTGACTGATTGGGGATTAATTAGATGGCAGGGTCGACGGCCTGTGCTGTCAGAACGACAAAGGAATGTTTTCAAGTTAGTAAGTTTTCTGCATAGGCATTTTCATTCTGCCATGCATATTTATTCTATAGTGCAAGCTCAGAGGCAGCATAGGAGGACGAAGGATGCCATACCTTCTATCAACCAAACAGTCCTGTTGGGGTATGTATTTGCCTTTCTTCTATCTCTCATTGCTGATGTCGTAAGGGCTATGTATTGTTCGCAGCAAGCTTTGTTTCTTTGGATTCAGCGGGCGGATAATAGCTTTGCTGCTCCTCTTTTGTGCCCAGTTGAACCTTGTTTTCGTGACCCTTGTCATTTTTCTGGTGGCTTCTCTGTTTTCGTTGAGGTTCAGGTCAGAGTACGCCTTCTTTTGCGTCCTGCCGTTGGGTGGGTTCATATTCACAGGTTCATTCTGTGGTTGTTTCAGTTCTATGTTTAGCTGTCTGAGGCATTTGTTGGAATTATCATTTCTTTTTCCACAGGACGCGAATGGGTTCATAGTTTTCATTTTATCATTAATTATGCTTGTCATTTTGTTTCTCATGGCTAGGTTTTGCACTGCTCTGTTTATCTGAGATTTCAGCGGGTAGGATTTATGGGTTTTTTTCTGCGTGGCTTTTTTTGCCCTGTTCTCTGTGGTTATACCAATGTTGTGGAATGATTGTCTTGGCACCACAGTGTCTGTTAGTTGGGGTTTTGTGCACTCTATTTATTTCCAGGTCATCAGTCTGAGGGATTGGGTTCTCTATTTTCCATTTACTCGTCTTCAGGGCAATCATATGGTCTCTACACTTATCGACACTCAATGGAAGTCCACTGGTAACTTCACTGATGATGTCCACTCTTTAATGGTTTATTCTTTCTTGTCTTTGTTCATCCTTAGGCCAATCTCCATCATGGGGAAGCGTCATTCTTGTAACCATTCTGTCAAAGGCAAATAGCAGGCCCAACCTGAGACTTGTCCCAAGAAACGTGAACAGAAGTCACGTCAAGAGGTCTTAGAAAACCTCACTACAAACTATGTTATTGGCAATTCATCCACTGTTTGACAGGAGATTCGAGGCTGGAAACGGGAAATTCATACTGATCCGGAAGATAATGATGTGGAAGCAGAGATCATGGACTTTATAACAGACCCTGGTAATACTCGGGGTCGTCTAACTTTGTTCCAGCAGACTGTCCATACTTACTGGATAGCTAAATGCCTTTTGGCCAAGGCTATGCAGAGTTTTCCTCCTAATCAAGCGAGGATAGAGCCACAAATAGTGGATTTGCTATAGGACATTCAGAATCAGTTGAATCATATAAAAATTACTCAGTATCAGGCTACTGATCGTATCAGTAGAATCGATGATCGTGTGGGCCGAATGGAGAAACAACTGCAGCAGTTGCAGCAAGTGGAAATGCCTAGATCCACAGTGAAGGATCCTGCACCGATTTACTCCTTTGATGGCTAGTCATTTTAGAATTTGCTCATGGTTTTTAGATGCAATTTTTTGTTCTGTACGAACATCTTTTAATTCCCCAACTTGTACATAATTGCGTAATCGGTCAGTTAGTTAATGAGGCTCATGGACGAATGAAACTGTTTCAATTTTGGCTTGCTTTTAACGCTTTAAGGTGGCCAACAGACCTGGTTTCCTATGGGTAGGTTGAGGCCACAGACTGGATTTTTATATTTTGTAACCTGCTTTCAAATTATAAATAGAAAATAGCGAGGTACTACCAAATTTACAAAAATAAAAATAAAAAATAAAAAAATTGTAAGAAAGCTGAAATAAAGACTCAAAAATTAAAATAAAATTCTAAGAAAAATGTGCTATAATTGAGAAAACTAACCTGAATATGTTGTGTTATGTTTTGGAGTGTGTTCTTTCTGGGTTGTATCCAAGGCTGGGTGTGTTCTGTGCTGGGTTGTCTCCAAGGCTAGTGAATAGTTTGAAACCGAAACATGTAACTTCAGCAATGGTTGGATTTCTTTTATAGTTTTTTGCAATTGAATTTTATTGGTGACAATGATGGACATGGATTGCAATGGCTTCATTTTGCATGTGTGATCATGATTGAATTTGATGTGATCTAATGGCTGAGAATTTTTTTTAGTTGATCCATGTGCTTTGATCTGTTTTGATGGGAAATCATTTATTGAATTTATTGTACACAGTGGGTTTAAATGTTGTTATTGGGTGGGTGTCATTTATTGAACACAAAAGGTTTAAATGTTGAATAACACAGTAGTTATGGCTGACATACATTTATTTCTATTATGTGTAGGTATTGATATTTAATTTTCATACACAACATTAGGGCTGATCAATGGGCTGAAGTGACTGGCTTTTTGTACTTATTGACTTGACCATTTTGGAAGGAAAAATGGTTTTATGAATTTTCTAGTTGACATAATAGGATTTGTAATCTTGATATTTATTAAACTATTTATGAATAGTTGTGGGTTATTTATGGAAACTTGTGGGCCCAGTCAATGACTTGGGAATTTTTGAACATAATTTAATATATATTTGAACTTCAATTTATTTCTTTATATTTTATTATTGGTTGTATATATATTTAAAATAGGTGGGTTGATGGGACCAGTACTATAACAATTACTGGTCCCTGCACAAATTAGACAACTCTCCCCTACTTCTAGAAGATTTGGCAGAAGCCCTACAATGCTTATTTCCGGCCTATTATTTCTTGTCGAAGTCACCTTCAATGCGGCAGCGCAGGATCTTCTGATGCTCATTATCGGTAGATTATTACTTGGATGTGGAGTCGGATTTGCTAATCAGGTTTGTAAACAGACGATTCATATTTCTGATAAGACCAAATCTTTAATTTAATACCAAGATTCAACTAATTATCAAAGGAATCGCTTTTGCGCATCCCCTAAGGAAAAAATTCGTTTAATAGCTGACTTCTTTGTGTGAAATTATTGCGTTTATTGTATATTATTTTCTATATAGCCAGAGTACAGATCCGTAAATTTCCTATTTGAGATGACAAACTTTGCCTGTATTTGAATTCTTTGAGTTATCTTTTAAAACATATCGAGATAAATTGCACTAAAACATATTCTATTACATTTGTGAGGTATATAGACAATTGATTCTGATTTTCCTGTAAAATTTTCAGCCATTATCTTATGATCTGCCTGCCTGCCTTCATTTTGGGATAAATCTTACACTGCCTTTTTTTTTTCCCTTCAGTCATCTATTGGAATACTGATGTGATGAAAGAGCATTTGATTTTCTGTAACTGTAGGCGGTTCCTCTTTTCTTGTCAGAGATAGCACCGACAAGAATTCGAGGGGGTCTAAACATCCTCTTCCAGCTGAATATTACAATAGGCATTCTGTGCGCAAATATAGTGAACTATTTTACAGCTAAGATCAAACCATGGGGATGGAGGCTTTCATTGGGCTTGGCAGGTATCCCTGCAATTCTGCTATCTGTGGGTTCTGTATGTTTAGTAGAGACACCTAACAGTCTGATTGAAAGAGGACACTTGGAAGAGGGCAAGAATGTGTTGAGAAAAATCAGGGGAACCAACAATGTGGATGCAGAGTTTGATGAACTAGTTCATGCTAGTAAAATAGCCGCCGAAGTTAAGCATCCATTTCGAAACCTCATGAAGCGCAGGAATAGACCTCAGCTTGTCATAACCATATTTTTGCAGATCTTCCAGCAGTTGACTTTGTGTTGTTTCTCCTTCCAGAGACAAAGAATGTGCCAATTGAAGAAATGATGGACAAAGTGGAAAAATCATTGGTCGTGGAAGATTTTTGTCACAGACACCGACCTCATTGATGATGACGATGAAGATGTAATTCCAAACAAGAAAATGGAAGAGTCGGTGGCAATACCTACCATAATTCCCAATTGTGATCTTCTTTCTCTTCCACACCACTCAGCAACAGCAGATGGGCATGGCAATAACAATAATGTTATTACTTCTGCTATGCTGTCCAATTTTCCTGTAACAACTTAAATTTTATGGTGAAGCGCACCAACCCCAATGGCGCCATATGTATCAAACAAAGGAGTTGCGTGAAATCGGTGAATACTTTCGACCTTCCAGGGTCACATCATATCATTGTTTATTTCCTCTCTCCTTTAACCCCTCGTTTCTACGGGAAAATCAAATTATGGCTCCGTGGAACGCAAGGGGATTATCTGGCAACTCATATAGGTGGCCACATAATTTATCATTGGTTTACTGTAATAAAATAGTGCTTCAAATTTTCAGTTGCAGGCCAACATATGGATTTTTGTGTGAAAATGTGAAAGTAATTTTGCATCTTGTTTGCAAAAGATAGATGTTCCTGAATGAAAGGGGTGTTGCAATTCACATGTTTCTCCGGATTGGATGGAAGTTTATTGAAGGTTACAATCACAAAAAACACATTCCATTTATAATAATTTATTTTAATTAATTTATATATAATTTATTTTAAATATTTTAAATATTAAATTAATATATTATAATTGATTGTTTTATTTTATTTTATTTAATTCATCTATGTAAATATTTTATAAATAATATAAGATACAATATATTAATATATAATATAACTAATAGATTATGTTAGATATTGTTTTTTGGGATTTAATTGTGTCAAGTAAGTCATTTATTTATGATTATGTTTCAAAAATTGATATTTAATATAATGTATTGCTAAAAAAAATTAATATTTAAATACAAAGAGTCAAGGGCACTCTATTTGAATGGTTTAGGCACAATACTTAATAAGATTTTTTTTTTCCTCTTAAGCCAGAGACCATCTCAGATGGGTGATCGAAGTGAAATGGATGACCATTTCAAAATATGATAAAACAATTAAACAAAACAATAATCTAAAACACTTAAATATATTTTCAGGAGTAAAAATTTTATATAACAAATAAATATTTTATAAGCATCATAATCAAACATAATGTCTTTTAGTATTTATTTATTTTAATTTAATTTAAATGAATAATATATTAAAATATATATTTGATTAAATAATTATTTATAATAAATAATATATTAAAATAAATAATGTATTAATATATATTTTATTAATAATATATATATATATATATATATATATATATATATATATAATTTTAAAATGGGTGAAAAACCAATTGCAGCCCCCACACATATATTAATATTAAATGATAATATTTGACCAAACAATTAAATAAGCTGTAGCCTTTAGGTAGTAAAAACAAACCAAAATCAAATAATGCAAGATTCCATCACAGATATGTTATAATTGAAAAAAACGTACATTGTTTGTCATATATATATATATATAATATGATCTTTTCATATTTAGTTTTGGAATATATGCAAATACAAAATAAAATACAAATAAATATGAATATAAATTTATGTCTAAAAGCATTTAAATAAAATATTTATTAAACATAAGATAAAAACATAAACTTTATATCATTGGTTTTTTTTAAAGTTGAATGGTTTTTTTAGTCGAAAATATTTCATATTCTTAATTAGGATTTAATTGCTTGATGAGATATTTCAAACAAGTTTTTTTAATAAGTTATTTAAAGTAATGATATAACCTATTTGAATAATATGAAAGGATAAAATATAAAAAGAATTATAGATTTTATATTATAATTTCTTATTTATAATTTACAATATTCTCATTTCCTAACTTAACTTATCAATTAGTATTTACTATTTTTTTATAAAAAAATTAGAAATATAAACCATTTTAACATTTATATAGTTATTTTATAAAATGATTTACATCACTTTATAATTATTTTAAATTAATAACATAAACAACTTCAAAGTATTAGGTTAAGTGTTATTCTAGCATCTCATGATTTTAAAATAGTCAAAATAATATGAACATTGTATAAAGTTTTTTTTTTTTACATATGTTTGCTAATTTTTTATCCATTTTTGCTTGTTTGTTAGGGTAAACATGAGCTAAGAGTTATTATGAATAATACTTCTTCCAAGATGTAGTTATGCAATTGGGGTCCACTTGTCAAAACTTAGTCCAACACCCACGGGCACATTATCACACTGCTTTTCAATCTATTTTCGCTAGTGACCATTTTCCCTAAGCTTTGACCACCCCTTAACCTAGATAACAACCTATCTGCATGCATGCAGGCTTGTCAGAGTGGCCAGAGGCCTCCAACCACATATATAACCCATCCTCAGTGTGGCTAGAGTCAAAATTTCCCAGCTCCAAGGGTGCATCCACGAATCTTTTTCTAGAATTTTAGGGCTAGCCTACAGGCCAACAACCCAAATTTCTTGAGAACTCTGTTAATGATAAGTACAATTCTTCCTGTTTTGTTCTTAGGCTCAATTCTTGCTCAAGTTTTCCCAACACATGTGAATCATTTATACAAAAAATTTGTGACTATGGTACGTGTGAGGCATCAATACATAGTTATTCATTGTTTCATAAGTTTTATCAGATGTTCACCAAGAAGGTTTGCTTCCCTCTCATAATAGCTGCAATAAACAAATATTATCTCATGCAATCATATAAGTCATCCAAGAGCCTGTTAACCATGAGAAAGATCAATAATAATAGAACTTCATATAATAAGAAATATATCATGCGTGTAATAAGAATTTAACTAGAATGGAGCCATGAAAAACCATTCACATAATCAACACATTAAATCATAACTTGTATCCATTGATATCATTAAATAATGACACTTAATAACATATGCACAATACCAACCAAGTCAGGGACTTCCACGTACCACTTGACCATAGATTGGGGCTGAACCAATTCTTTCTTCCAGCCCAATCACCTCTGTGCCATATTCTAAGCCTGAATGTGGGATCACATGGGATAAAACAAAATAAAACCAAACAGGGAATCCAGAGGAAACCACCTCTATCCTCAAGTCTCAGTGATTTCACCTAATACCAGTTCCAAAAGTCACTAAAACCAATACAAGCTAGGATGCCTCAAAATTTCTTCACCAGAGGAATTTTCCTGTCTCCACCCACTTGTCAAGAGCTACTCGAAGAAAACCATCTCCACCCTCAACCCTTGGGATTTTCCTGAGACCACCTCAACCGGGATCCAAAATCTATTGGCATCCAAAGCTCAACCAAAACAGGGAGCCCACTATATCATGGCTAACCAGGAAATAGAATAAGGAAATCTTGTACATGATTGTCAATCTAAGAAAATATCCATGCCAATGACAACAAAAATGACCAATAAACCAATGCATGAACCATGCATTCAAATCCCAACAAGATAATCAAACATGCACATTGTTACCTACAAGAATCCTTCTTTTGGTTGCTCTTTTCAATGTTCCTTTTCTGCCCTTGCTAGTTGTTGTTCAAATCTTCTTCTTGGTTGCCACACGAATTCCTCTTGCACTCCTTGCTTTCCTTGCTTGTGTCTTTCTTGTATTCCTTGTGCTCTAAGTGCTCTCTCTCTCCTTTTCCTTCCTTTTCCCAAAAAGAATGCTATAATTTTCTCTCAAATTTCCTTTTCCTTTATTTTCCTTTACATACATATTCTTTTACTATTTTTATCCTTTCTTGTCTCTTCCTCTTACCCACCTATTGAAGTGGAGTTTCTTTGATTTTCCTTTATTCCTTTTACATTTTTGTCTCATGTCCTTGCTAGCTTGTAATAATTAATTTCCATTTATTGTCTTTTACCCAATGCCAATTTCCATGGCCAATAAATAATTAACCACAAGTGGATCCAAATGTAATGTTTTTCCTCTCTTTCAACTTAGAATATGTGTCTCATGACCTTGGTTTTGTTTTTTATTTGATAATATCCATACATTATTTATTTACATGGAATTTAACCCAGGGTTGTTACAAACCCCTCCCCTTTGGGGAACACCGTCCTCGGTATTCTATGACTCTTATGACAAGACAAAACTGTTGAAAACATGAAAAACAAACTACTTATTGGAGCTTTATATGCATATCTCGATACACTAATTACAATGACACACACAAACACACACACACACACACACACACACACATATCTGCTTCAACCAACAAATAAAGAAGGATATAATGTCTGCATTTGATCAACCATCTCCTGTGTAACTTCCTCGGGCCCAAAGTGCTTCCATTACACTTAACTTGCTCTATTTATTGCTCTTGATGGAACTCTCCTTCTGATTCCATCTGCAATACAGACCAATCAATCATATGATCAACATCCCGTACATATATTTAAGGAAGAGAAACATGGAATACATAATGGATTTTCACTTATGGAGGCAAAGCAAGCCTATATGCCACTATTCCAATCGTTTCAATAATTTGAAAGGGTCCACAATAACGAAGTGCCAACTTGGCACATGATTCAATATTTAGGGAAATACTCTTGGGCTTGATATGCAAGTACACATTCTCTCCAAGCTGAAACTCCTTGAATACTCTATGTTGATCCACATAACTCTTCTTCCTATTTTGGGCTACCTTCAAATTATTTTTGATAACCTGAATCTCTTACTCCATACCTATCAACATATCAGGTCCAATCAATAACATACTCATTGGAATACTCTGACTGATAATAGAAATACAAATCCTCCCATAGAGAGCCTCAAATGGACTCATCTTCAAGGATTCTCGATACCCATTATTATAAGTATACTCCGCTAGTGGAAGATACTCCTCCCACTTCCTTTGTTGATGCATGGAATACATCCTCAACATATCCTCAATGATCATGTTGATTATCTTTTTCTTCCCATATATCTGTGGATGATAAGTTTTACTGAAGGATAGCTTTGTCCCCAGCCTACAAACAATTCCTTCCAAAACTTGGAAGTGAAATTGGCATCTCTATATAATATAATCCTCTTGGGAAATCCATGCAATCTCACTATCTCCTTAATGAATATTTGAGCCACTTCGCCAGCTGAATTAGTAGAAATTACTGCAATGAAGTGAGATACCTTGTTCAAATTTTTAACCACAACCATGATGGAGTCATGCTTCCTTGATGCCCTTGGAAATCCTGTAATGAAATCCATGGAAATAACCTCCCATTTCCATTTCAGAATCAAAATAGGCTGCAACAAACCACTGGATGCTTGCATTTAAATTTCACCTTTTGAAAGTCCAAGCACTTAGCAACAAACTAAACCACCTCTTTCTTCAAATTAAGCCAATAGTAGAACTTCTTAATAGATGTCAAAGTATTCAGGTATTTGGGATGACATGAATATTGCTTGACATGAAACTCTCTCAAAATAAGATTATTCAATTCACTATTATCAGGCACATAGATCGTTCTATCTAACCAAGCCATATGTTATGAGGTTATGCTTCTCATCCTTATCACCCTCACCTTGCTGCTGCAATCTCTACTTCAATTGTTGGTACCTCTCATCATGCTTCCCTAAACAGAAGATCCACTCTTTCAAATCTATCCCATAAGATCTCACAACTGAAATATGATTCACTTGTACTCTCCTATTGAGTGCATCTGCAACCCGATTATATTTTCCTTTTATGTACCTGATTTCAAAGTCAAACTCACTAGGAGTATCCAACCATCTAGCATGTCTTGCGATCAAATTGGGTGGGTCAAACAAATACCTCAATCCACTATGATCACTCATCAAAATTAAATTCCTACCAAGGAGATAATGTATTCACATGTTCATCGCATGAATGATAGTTTCCAACTCAATATCGTGAGTCACATAATTCTGCTCATGTTCATTCAACTTTCATGATTCATAAAAAACCACCTGCCCTTCCTACATCAAGACTCCACCAAGTCCCTGCTTTCAGGAATATATACAAATCACAAAGTCCTTATTAGGATCTGCAATCGTCAAAACTGGAGCATTGGTAAGAAATTGATTCAAATGATAAAATCTAGTTGCACACTCAGTAGTACATTCAAAATTCTTTCCTTTCCTTTGCAAAGATGTAATAGAATATCCAATATTGGAAAATTTTCTGATAAACCTCATTTAATAACCTGCTAGTCCCATAAATGATCTAACCTCATTGAAATTCTTCGAAGCTGTCCACTCCAAGATAGCCTTAATCTTTTATGGATCCACTACTATCCCCTCCTTGGAAACAATATGTCATAAGTAATGAATCTAATTCTAAAAGAAACTACACTTGCTGAACTTCGCATACAACTTATGCTCTCTCAACAATCTCAACACATTTGTCAGGTGCTCTGCATGCTCTTCCTCATTCTTTGAATATACCAATATATCATCATAAAAGAATATCACGAACTTATCTAGGTAAGGGCGCAACACATTTTTCATCATACTCATGAAGGTGGCTAGAGCATTGATAAGACTAAAAGGAACCATTGCAAACTCATAGTCCTTGTACCTTATACAAAATGTAGTCTTATCTTCTTCTTTGATGCACACATGATGATATCCTGATCTCAGATAAATATTTCAAAACATTGTCGCTCCCTTCAATTGATCAAACAAATCGTCAATTCGAGGCAATGGATACTTGTTGTTGATGGTCACATTTTTCAACTTCCTGTAATCAGTGCAGAATCTGAGAATATCATCCTTTTTCTTTACAAAAAATAATGGTTCTCCCCAAGAATATACTATAACACCCTCTTCCCACATCTACCCAAGTAACCGGCCAACCGAGGTAAACATGTGACGAGAGGCTACTAATATGAGATTCAACCTCGTAGATGAATTTAAGGAAGTGGAACCAATGAAAATATGACAAAAAAAACTTACACTGCATCATTGACATCCCCAAGAGGTAACCTAACCTTCCAGGGCCATGTTCCCTGAGGGGGAACTGATTTTTAACCTGCTTGAGTCTTAGTTGCAAGAATGCAAGGGAAAGGGAGCAGTTATGTACCCTTAGCCGCGGGATTGCCTTGTCAATACCGCGGTTATGGCCCCAAAATTTCAATATTGTGCCTGCAACTCCAGGATTCGTGTCACATTTTCAGCCCCTGAGCCCAGGTCACTACCCATAAATTCATGTAACTTCAGGAGAGGGTAAATAAAATTAAAAAAATACATGGAAGCAATCATATCCTCAGGAACTCATATGACCTCACCAAGTCATGGCAATATTTTCGTCAAACATGTCACAAAATTGCATCTATAGGTGTAAAAAACAAAATTAAACATAGGGGTCTAATAATTATTTGATAATAGCTAAGAAACATTTCTCCCTTACATCATAACCTGCAATACAATATATTTGACCATAAATACATTGTATATTCATTTACAAGAAAACACATAGATAGGGACATACATCATCATTAATAAAATACAAGGTTATAACTAGTATAATAAAAACAAAAATACCATGGATATAGCATCAATGAAATCCACATAATAACAATTACATTTGCATATCAAATAACAAAGGAATGAGCTTCTCATTAATGAGTGTAAAAACGAACCAGAGATGGGACTTCCACGTTCCACCTAGCCATAGATTGGCTGAGCCAAATATCTCTTTAGCCAATCACCCATGTGCCCTATTCCAAGCATGAATGTGGGACTCAAACCAAAAAACCAACTAGGGCATCCCGAGGCTAAACCACCTCACCCTCATCAAATAGAAATCAGGCTTTACCGTAATCTACACCTAATCACTAGGTCAACACAAGCGTGAATATCATTGGATTATCTTTGCCTAAACCATGAGGAATTTTCCTGTATCCTAGTCCCTTAAGATTTACCGAAACCCACAGTTTGAATCAGGGGTCACTATGCCCTAAATCGAGACATACTCTCCAGGATTTACCACAACCCACAGTCTGAATCAAGGGTCACTAGGCCCTAAAATGAGGCAACAAACGAATTGGTTTTATAATAATTCAAATATCCACCTCACTCAGCTTCAAATCCATCCGGTAATCCAAGTAAACCAAAACATGATAACTCCAGAACACCATGGCTATCTAGAAATGGAAAGGCTAGGCTGAATACACTATCGCACCTAGAAAAAACCCATGCCAAGACAACAAAGAACCACATGCAATACCATGCATGCCAAATCTAGCAAGGAAATCATACATGCAAATCAATACCTCCAAAGTATTCCGCTGTAGCTGCTTGATTCCTGATCCTCTTTGCTTGCTTCCTCCTTTTTCCTACTTTCTTGCCTTTCTTGCTCCAATGCAAAAATGCTCCAAAAAATCTAAGTGTCCAAGAGTGAGGGAGAGAGAGAGAGAGAGAGAGAGAGAATAATGAGACAGCTCCAAAAAATCCACTGACAAAAGGTACCAATTGATCCTCAGAAGCCTTTTTATGGAATATGCCTCTATTTTCTTCATTTTCCATTATTTTCCTTCAATTTCCTCCTCACATGCAACCTGCGACTTTTCATCTCCCTTTTCTCCTAATTTCCATTATTCTCATAAATAAATGTGCCAAAAATACTTTTTACCTCTTTAATGTCTTTTCCTTTTCCTTTTTCAATTTCCTTAGCCATAATAAACCAAATTAACACCCCCTAGGATGTTTTTCCCAACATTCATCTTATAATAAGTGTCCCATCAACCATGGTTATTATTTTTAACTTTTATTACATGGAATTTTCACCAGGGCTGTTACAGAACCCTCCCCCTTGGGGGACACCGTCCTTGGTGTTCAACCACACATATACCTCATCAAAACCACTAAAAATAAACCATATTGCCCATGGAGCTTTAAAGCATAGCTCGTTGCAGTGTTTACAATGTTCACCCAGCTGAAAAGAAAACCAACATGACATCATAACAACATGAAAACTCAAATGAAATGACACCATACCGCTTATTGTAGATTTATAGCATAGCTTATGGCAGTATTTACATCCATATACATATCTACATACATCCAACCATCACATGAAAACATATACCAAAACATCGCCAAACATATGCTAAAAAAAACCAACATCACACCAAAAATACTTTGCCTCAACCGAAAAACAAGGAAGGATACATGTCCTGCATCTGATCCTCCATCTCCCATGTAGCTTCACTGGGCCAAAGTGCTTCCATTTCACTTTAAATTTCTATATTGCTTGATTTCTGAGCATGGGAAATTTTTTCTGCAATATAAACTGAGGCTCTGACATGAATTATCCATCTGGTTCCTCCTGCAATATAGACCAATCAATCACATGGTCAAATTATTTAACATACTTCTTAAGCAAAGATGTATGAAAAACATCATGGAATTTCACCGTGGAAGGAAGTGCAAGTCGATAGGCCATTGGCTCGATCCTCGCAATGACCCTGAAGGATCCAAAAAATAGTGGTGCCATCTTGGCACATGATCCAATCCACAAGGAGCTATTCTTGGGATTGATACGCAAGTACACTTGATCCCCAACCTGAAACTCCTTGAACAACCTATTCCTGTCTGCATATCTCTTCTGCCTATCCTGTGCTTCCTTCAAGTTCTTCTTGATCACCTACATTTCTTGTTCCATTTCTGCCAACATCTCTGGTCCAATAAGTACCATGTTAAATGGATCACTCTAACTGATAGGAGTGTTGCAACTCCACCCATACATAGCCTCAAATGGATTCATCCTCAATGACTCTCGATACCCGTTGTTGTAGGAAAACTCTACTAGTGGACAATATTCTTCCCACTTATATTTCTGATGCATCACATACATCCTCAAAATACCCTCTAGTATCTTGTTGACCCTCCCATTCTTTCCATCTTTCTGTGGATGATAAGATGTGCTAAAGGCCAACTCGGTGCCCAAACCTGCAAACAACTCCTTCCAAAATTTAGAAGTGAACTTTGCATCCATGTTGGACAAATCTTCTTTGGAACACCATGCAATCTAACTATGTCTTGGATAAACACCTATGCTACATCGCTAGCTGAGTATGTAGTCTTCACTGGAATAAAATGTGAAACCTTGGTCAACCCGTCCACCACAACCATGATGGAATCATGTTGTCTAACTGTCCTCGGAAAACCTGTGATGAAGTCCATGGAAATTACCTCCCATTTCCACTCTAGAATCGCGATCGGCTGTATCAGTCCACCTGGATGCATTAGGGGAATTTTAAGATCTAAAATGGGCCTCCTAAGGAAATAATAAAATAATAGCTAAACCAATAAAATAATATTTATGAATTTTCAATTCACTTTTTGCACCACAATCCATGTAACCATGGTTAAATTCAATTCAAAAGTTGTACCAAAATAAAATTAATAAAAAATTGTATTGATGTGACTATAAATAAGAATGAACTTTTCAAGAAAAAGTCATTATCATTGAACAACTAATGCATTTGTCCTTTTTACCTAAATAAATTAAAATAAAATATAATATAAATTTATAAATTCTTAATTATATTATATGCTATTAATTAAAATTTATATTATTTAAATTGTATAATAACATGTAACTAATATACTATATAAAAATAATATAATATAATAAATGTATAGAGATATGCATTGTTTCTTTCAAGAAATATGAAATGACAATAATATATTTTTCTTCAAAAAGTATGAAATGACATTTATTATGAGTACTTTACTTTGACTTTAAAAGTACTTAGAGCACTACCATGGTTAACCATGAGTTTTTATCTACCATTGAGAATGTGACAAGTAAGTACCTTTAACTCAAGTAATGGCACCTCAACCATTATGGATGATGTCATCCTCTAAAAATTGATTGGTTCTCATAAAGTGAATTTTGATTGTACATTTTTCTTAGGAGGCCCATTTTAGACCTCAAAATTCCCCTAATGTTTACACTCTTCCTTAACCATCTGACAATCCAAACATATAGCTACAAACTCTGCTACATCCCTCTTTAGATTCGACCAATAATATAATATATTTACTACAGTCAAAGTCTTATGGTATCCTGGGTGACCCGAATATGGTTTTGCATGAAACTCCCTGAATATCACCTTCTTGAGCTCATTGATGTTTGGTACATATATCATGTCTCTAAATCTAACTAATCCATCAGCTCTGAGATGGTAATCCAAACCTGTACACGTGTACCTGTACCTGTATCAACACATGTACCTGTACCTGTATCCTACTGCAACTTGTGCACAATCTCCATATACTTGTGATGCTACTAACCAGCCTACAAGATCATTTCCTGTAAGTCTGTCCCATAGGAGCTCATCATTGCTAAGTGGTTTACTTGTACTCGCCTGCTAAGATCATATGCAACCCTGTTCTCATTTCCCTTGATGTACCTGGTCTCAAAATCAAACTCGTTAATAGTGCCCAACCATCTAGCCTGCTTGACATTCAAATTTGGTTGATAAAACAAGTACCTCAACCCAATGTGGTCACTCATTAATACAAACCACCTGTTAAGAATATGGTGCCTCCACATCTTCAGTGCATGTATGATCATTGCTCGTTCAAGATCATGTGTCGGGTAGTTATGCTTATGTTCATTTAGCTTTTGTGACTCATAACATACCACTTGTCCATCCTGCATAAGGACCCCAACAAGTCCTCTCTTGTAAGCATATGTACACACTACAAACTCCTTGTCTGGATATGAAATATTTAGAACTGGATCATGTGTCAAAAATTTCTTGAGCTTCTCAAAAATAGCCTCACACTCCCTCGTCCGATCAAACTTCTTACTTTCCTCTGCAATGATGTAATATGATAATAAATATGTAAGAATTTCCTGATGATCCTCTTGTAGTAACCTTCCAATACCATGAATGATATCACATCATCTACATTCTTAGGAGCTACCCACTCCATGATGGCCCTTATCTTCTCTAGATCTACTACAATGCCTTCCTTGGAGACAACATGTCCCAAGTAGTGTACCTAAGTCTAGAAGAAATTGCATTTGCTGAGCTTAGCATACAAATGATGCTCTCTCAACAACCTCAACACTGCTGCCAAATGCTCAACATGATATTCCTCATTTTTAGAATATACCAATATGTCATCAATAAAAACAATCAAAAACTTGTCCAAATAAGGATGCAACACACTATTCATCAAACACATAAATGTAACCGGGTCATTAGTCAAATCGAATGTAACTACAACAAACTCATAATTCCCATTCCTGGTCCTGAATGCGATCTTGTAGATGTCCTGCTCTTTGATGCATACATGATGATAGCCTGATCTCAATTTGATCTTAGAGAACACTGCCACTCCCTTCATTTTATTGAACAAATTATCAATCCTCTGTAATTAGCACTTGTTCTTGATGGTCACTTTGTTCAATTGCCTGTAGTCAATGCAAAGTCTAAGAGTTCCATCTTTCTTCTTCACGAACAATACTGGTGCACCCCATGGCGATACACTTGGTCTAATGTACCATTTTTCCAACATTTCCTTCAACTGCAATTTCAAATCTACCAACTCTGGTGTACTCATCTTTTAAGGTGCCTTTAATGATGGAGCTTCTTCTGGTACCAAATCAATAGAAAATTCTACTTCCTTATGCGGTGGCAACTCTAAAATATCTGTTGGAAACACATCCTGAAACTATTGCAAAATTGGATACATGTTCAACACATCTGCATCCTCAACTTATTTACCTTTTTCACTAGAGATATGAACTTCGAATAACACACATCCTTGCCTACTACTAAGCTTGGCCTGCATGGCTATCACCATCCTAACTGATGTGTCTTTCTTCCTTCCTTGTAGGAATCTTGGTTCCTCATTGTCATCAAAGCATTCAATATTTTTTTCATAGCAATCTTCCTTGGTCCTGTGAAGATATAACCATTCCATACCCAATAGCATATTGTACGAACCCAATGGAAATATGTTCAAGTGCGCTGTTGTAGGCATACTGTTTAACTCTAATGCATAAGCTCTTACCCAATGGTGAACTCTTTTCTTCATACCTGTGGCCAACTGCACTAACCAAAATTTTGCATGCATTTCCTTATTCAAACCAAACTTATCCACCAAGTCAGGATTAACATAGCTATAATTAGATCCAAGATTAATCAAAATAGATATAAATTGATCACAACGCTTACCGTCCATATCAATGACAGAAGCCCGGTGATCTGCATGTTTGTTTTCCACTACTGCATAAATGCAAGGAATTATCTACCCAACATCCCTAACATTTTGTGCCTCCTGTGCACTGTATATATCTTAGGTATTCCTCGTTGATTTTGTGGACAATCTCTTTTAATATGCTCCTCACCGCATGTCCAATACTCCAATAGCCCCATACCATGACCTCCATGTTGTTGTTACGATCTATGCTGTTGTTGTGGCCTATGTCCCTGTCCAACAACATTAAACTTCTTTTTGGGTGCCATATTTTCTTTCTCATCTGCACTCTAAGGCCTTGATCTCTTAGGCTACCATTTAACTTTGTCCTTCCCTTTCCATCCTTGTTGAGAATCATTTTTGCGCTTTGACTATTCATAATAGTGCTTCATCTTCCCAATTACTTCCTCAAGTGACCGAGGCTCATCATACTAAATCTGATATCTGAATGGTAATGGAAAACCACTAACAAATCGCTAAAATTTGGCCTTCTCATCCTCAAGATATGGTACATACCTCAGTAGCTCCAAAAAATTTGTCATGTACTCCTCATTTGTCATTGATCCCATCTTCAGCTCATAAAATTATTTGGCCTTACTCTTATAGTACCTCTCTAGCAAATATTTATTCATGAAGAGTGATGGGCCTCTAAATTAGACATAAAATAAGGCCCATCTAACCTTTCTTAAGCCCATCTACCTTACTTATGCACATGAATATATATATATATATATATATATATATATATATATATATATATATATATATATATATATATATATATATATATATATATATATATATATATATATATATTAAATCTCTCCTTCTGCACTTAATAATGCTTTCTTATGCTTCAATATTTTCTTAGGAAGGTTTAAAGGTAATTGCATATTTGTTCCTAATATTGGTTATTTTTGTAGAATATTGTGAGAATATTTGGCAGATTATGTAGATTTGGAGAAGGAGATGATTTAGGGACTTGATCCCTGCCACTGGAAGATCAATATTGGAGAATAAATGAGCACAATATCAGGAAATTAGGGAGAAATATTGGAGAGATTCAAGGGGGTTTTCCACCCTCCTTAACTCTCAAAGGTAGCCAAAGGATTTGCATGAGATCCCCTCCAACAATTCGAATTCCAGAGGCATCCAAGCAACTCAAGACCAAGTGCACTCAAGCCATACTTCACTTGGAGTCAAGTGGACTCATTACCTATTTTTTAGGGAGCTGTTGGTAGCTGCCCTTGAGGATAAATAAAGCTAATAAAGAGCTAATTAGGGTCGATTATTGCATTCCATTATTTGATTCCATTCTGGTCCATTCGATGCAGTCCATTTCATTCCATTCCATCCCATGCCATTCATTTTCCATTGTATTAGGATTTTGTTGTTTAAGACGTTTGGGACGTAATAAGATTTAATTTTTAATGCAATGAGTAGACACACTCCATTTTACTGATTTAATTCCAAAGAGCTGGGCTCATGGGTTAGGGCCCAACCCATGTGCCTCAGCTTCTCTGTTTTTTCCATTCTTTTCTTTCATGTCATTTAGCTGGTTTTTCTTCTGAGCATTTAATAGCTAGTTTTCTGGGATTTTTATTGATGTTTTAGTTTCTTCCCATTGTCTTTTGTTGTAGATCTAATATTCTTATCTGCACTGTATAATAGTTGATAAACTCGATAAAGTTGTGAGGCAGTCTTTCCCTCTCATCTTTGTCAATAGAGTTCGATCAGGGTAGACCTTCCCACAGGCCAAAAACTTCTTTTTGTTCACTGTTTTTATCGCACATTTTTGTTTGTTTTCCATGCATGAATCTGCAGGTTTGTTTACAAGAATAAGCATCAAAATTTCCGGAGAATTTCATTACACCATTCCACTTTATATTCCAATTTCTCCCCATCTTTGTGTTACACTTCTGAACCTTGTTTTTAAACCTTCATTTCCCTCCTTTCTCTCTTCTTATTAGCTACCACACCTTTTTTTCATAGAAATATATTAAAAGTTTGACCTCCGCCTGTTCTCCTTGAAATCCCCGCTATCTCTCCCGCTATCGCACTTCGCATCTCGCATGAACCCTTCCTTTTCCTTTTTTGTTCTTAAACATATCAATTATTTTCCCTTTCCACCTCACCTTTACCTTTTTAACGCAAAAATGTTTGAAAATCATTAAAATTCGACCCCCACCTTTTCTCCTCGGTTCTCCCACTACCGTACTCACGCTATCGCCAGAATCAAAAGAGTAAAGATCATGGTAAGGTCGAGTTATGTCTAGGCCAAAATTTTCCATTATGTCCTTTGGAATCAGGTTATGAGAAGCTCCGGAATCAAGCATGGAACTATGGAGGATACAATGATGAACCCTCAAACTCAGATAGAATGGGGGAACTTCACTATCTTCTAGTTGACCATCTATGGCTGGACCAAAAGGAGCTTGGGTTGATCATATTCAACAATAACCATGTCTGACATATTGTCTAATTTCAGCGTTTTAGAAACATGAGATTTGTATTGGTTATTTTTCACAAGCTCAGTCAAGGGGATAGAAACTTTCAACTTAGAGATTTCATTTTCTAAGCTAAATAGATTGGATTGTTTATCTACCTCTTTTACAACGGTGTCCCTCTTATCGGGCTAGTCTTTTGTTGCAGATTCCTTCCTTTGGCCTTCTTTATCTTTGTTTGGTGCACTTGTAGATGCCTGGTGGTTCTTGCTCTGATTCATAGCAGCTCACTCCTTTTCCTTGTTTTGATTAGCTTGGGGATTTTGTTTTGGATGAGTATCTTTTTATTGAGTTGTCCTCTTTTTAATAGGAGTGATATGAACATCTCAGCTTCTAAAAGAATATTGTATGTGTTGTGATCTGAGAGCATTAAGATACCCCCGTTGATAGTCATCAGATTGGACCTCCAACTCACCATTATTTGCAAGCATACAGTCCCCATCATTCAGTAAATCTGTCTTTTCAATGTATTCTTCATCTTTTGTAAGGAAGATAGGCTTTACATATTTTGTGAAGAAATGATTCTCTTCTACAATCTCCTCTTCCTCTTCAACCCCTTGAGCATAATTCTGCTGCAAAGGACTATGGATCTGCTGTTGGGCTTGTTTCTCTAAAGCTCTTTGTTCCCTCTATTTAATCCTAAACTGAGGCTGCTGCCATTGACCTCAGAAATTAGGATTCTGAACATGAGTTTCTGGTTGCCTTTCAGTGATAGACATTCTATCCACCATTCTCTCCATAGTCTTGATCAGGGTATCCAATTTGTTATCAGAGGATGTGGATGGTTCCTCCTTAATTTTCACCTTTCTTTCACCTTTGGTCTTTGAAATTTTTATCATCAAATTTTCTTAGGGACTAACCACGTTTTTCTGCATCTCCAAAAGTGTTACAGGGCTTCTCTCTCTGAGATGGTATGCCATATCTGAATCAAAAGCATCTAGATAGTGCAAGAGAGCCAAAACAGGAGGAGGCTTGATATCATTGGGGATTGATTTATATACCTGGTTAAAGCGAGGAGTAAAATCCTGAACAAAATCATTAGGATTTCTTTTTAAATTATCATATTCAGAAAGAATTTGAAGTGGATTATTTTTAACTTCCCATCTAGCTATAAATGCATAAGTTAATTTCTCTGGATTTTCCATGGAATTGACAGTCAAAGAATAGAACCATGTTTTTACATCCTCAGAGAAACTTTGGGCAATGATCCTCATTTTTGCATCATCGACATCAATCTCTTCTAAATCAATGAAATCAATGACCTTCACTAGGT
Source organism: Pinus albicaulis (assembly GCA_034641835.2). Lineage (NCBI taxonomy): Eukaryota > Viridiplantae > Streptophyta > Pinopsida > Pinales > Pinaceae > Pinus > Pinus albicaulis. Next base: position 959,028,995 of record CM076574.1, read on the forward strand.
TTTGTCGGGCACTAATATCTGAGGTTTCATAAAAGAGAGGAAGCCTTTGACCATAGCCTTGTGGTAAGGCTGCAAGTTGACCAAGTAAAACTAGAGGTGCAAATCTCACCATGAACCCTGCTGAATGTGGTGCAGGAGTAACAATGGGAAGGGTAGATTGAGAAGGTTTATGAGGAGGAAATGATGTAGAATGGATGGAAGAATTGGAAGCAACTGATTGAGATGGTGTTGGAGTGAACAAATATTCCTGCTAATATTGAATGACAGCTTTCTCATATGTATATTGGAGCCGGTTGGCTAATTTTTCAAGTTTATCAAACTGAATCCACACCTTACTATCAAAATCTGACTCAGGTTTGGATTCTGCAGATAATGTCATTTCTTCAAGCTTTAGAGAATCAAATACTATTTCAGATAATGATGTAACTTCGGAAAACCTCAAGGGATCAAACACTATTTTAGACAAGGGTGTTTTTTATTTTGATTTAAACAAAGATAATTCAAATTTTAGATCGAATAGAATATCTTCTAAGGAAAACAACTCAGTGGGAAAATATGTAGACCTTTCCAATTTTTATGAACTCGATTGAATTTCGGAGTGCTGAGGTCTTTGTTTTTTGATGATTCTCCCCCTATCTTCAATAAGAGTAGCTGGATGTGGATCATGATTTGATCTTGTGTATCTTTTCAGAGACAGTGTATTCTTGCTTTCTGCACGTCGACTCTCTACAATTTGAATCAACCTTCACGAACACTAGGGCCTATTACCCAGAGGCCTAGAATTTGATGAAAAGTAATAGTACACCCAGGGAATATTTGTCACTTCGTTCCCCGTAAATGACGCCAGAATGTTAGCACTCCACTAGTTCTCCGAAGGCTAAAAATGAGATTGACAAAGGTAACCACATACCACTTTGACTTAGTAGCGAGCCCCACCAGGCTAAGAGGGCCTACTCTATGAGGTCACAATCAAGGATTGTTTGTGATATAAAGGATATTAGGCTAGATATGATAGGCTCAGGTGCTTTTTTATTGTTTTAGTTTTTGATGCTGGATCAAGGATGAAACCAAGTAGCTAGGTCTAGGTATCAAAAGGGTTTACAACTGCAAAGATATAAAGGAGAAAGGTAGTAGTGGATCTATGATGGATTTAGGGTTTTGCAGGTATGGTGGAGGGTCTGAAAAAGTAGAGGGATTTAATGAGCATGTTTAATCATGAATTCATTAAACTGGAAGCATGAAACACAAAATGACATTTCCATATAAACATAGCTAAATTAATAGAATTCTTCCTATGAACTATAAGGAAATCCACTGAAGATACAATATATGGCAAGAGGATCTATATATAATTCATTAGAGACTATAACAGAGAAAATACATGATAATAAACTCACTGCACATGAATTCCTTGATAATAGATGCAACTGCATCCTTTGATTTCTGAATATGAAAGTGAAAGTACAGGCTACAATAGTTACAATTCTCTGATGTCCAACTAGTCAAATGACTCTGAAAATAATAGATGTAGACCAAAACAACCACTCCCCTCTCTCATGGGTCGAATCCATCAATTATAGAGCTGATTACATGATATGCTAAACAAAACCCTAATGTCTAGGGAAGGTCAACCAATTCACCTCATCATAGGAAACTAGATACATTTGATCAAAATTTACATTAACAAGCATGTATCTACCCTCACTAGTATAAAATGGTGAAATTAGTGACTAGGTGACTAAAAACGTTAGCCACCACAACTTTTCCAAGTGAAATACTACCAAAAATTAGTAATATTAAGAGACCCAACTAAAAATGTCTAACATAAAAGACTAATTTAGTCCCGAGTTAAAATATATGACTAGCTAATAAGTAATACTACTAAAAATGGCTAACATGAATGACTAATTTAGTCTAGGAACAAAAATATGACTACCTAACAAGAACTACAATAATATGAAGTAGTCGTTTATATTAGTAATTTCAATTGTGTATAGAGGCTTCTAGGTCTCACCTTATTTTTTGAATACATCTCCATTGTGACACCTTAATTTCATCTTAGTCTCTATTTTCTCTCTAACTTTCCTTTTGGTTTGTTGCTCCTCCTTCGCAATGTTTGTTTAGAAATATAGGGGACATAAGTGTAGGTGAATTCTCTTGGTTCAATAATTGTTTGTGATGTATTTTTACTTTACTTGATTACAAATTTATTTTCCTTTATTATTGGTGTTATCTGTCATAAAAAACTACCAAATCATTAAGAACAATGAGACAAAGGACACAAGATATAGGATATCAATCAGGGACAAAAATTCTACAACTTGAGAGGAAAACCCACAAGAATTTGTCTTCTTATAAAATATTCAATTGAAATTTCAATACCTATACCCTTTACCAAAGCCCCTCCTAGACCAAGTGAATGACTTTCCTTGATTAGTTTTTCATTCACAAAGTCAACCTGAGTCAAAATAACCTTCTAGTTGCAACAAATTCTCCTTCGACCTCCTTTTTGGACTTGAAATTTCTTGACTTCAATTTGGCCTAACTACAAAAACCCTAGGATGCATGTCTGAGCAATGACATCGAGAAATAGTCCTCCTTTCTTCTTTGCTTGGTGAGATACTTCTTCTTCAACAACTTGACCTTCAAAATTGATCTCTTTTCCACCCAAGTTTAGACCTCTAGAGTGTTTGTAATATTTGGTCTTGTTGCAATAGTGAGAGTCCTAATTTTTCTCGCACATGTGAGATATTTTAGCCCAAAACAGATCCAAACTTGTTAGTTTTCTTTCGGGCCTTTTCTTCTATATCTAAGAGGATTCTTATTCCTTCTTATTCATACTTCTTTCCTTGACTTCAATGCTTGATCGATGGTGTCTTGAGTGAGGCCAAGTCCTCATGTATATAAGTTCCCCTCCCATGATTTTAAGATGACTTGACATCCTTCCTAGGCTAACATGTACTTTTGATAGGCCAACTTGACTGTAGCACATTGACAAGGTCTTGAAGGGTATTTTTGACTCTTTATTTCAGTCAAATAATTTTTCTTACAATATGTAACATGCCTAAATGGGTCATTCATACATGACAATGAATTTTTTGACTTGTAGACTCAATGACAAGCCCTAGGAGCTCACAGTGGGAGCTAGAACTAAAAATAAATTACCTTGAGCATGAAACCCATGCCTCAAGAACAACAATAATACATTTATTTTTTCTCATCAAATACATAAAACTCTGGATTACATATGCCATTATGAATACCGAACCTAGTTACATATTTCACATATTATGAGTAGCTTATCTTGTGGGAATGTTTAACTGAAGTTGGTTGATTAAATTGGTCATACCTTAGATTTTCACTATGCTCTTTTAATCTCACCTCTATGAACCTACCTATTTTTCCCATTTAAATTTTCCACAAAAAAGGCATGTAATAAACCCCTTTGTATGAACCAAGTTTAAATGGGTCCTTTGTGGAGTCTACCATTTTTTGAATGATGTTCAAAGGTGTGAAGGTAACCTTAATATCTCTTTTCGGCATATTTTTGTTAGTCTATCCATGGATTGTTTTATGTGAGGTAAGGATACTTTATTCCCATTGTTTTCATCATCATCTCTTTGTCTTCTATTGAAATTTTGTTTGGCTTTCAAAATGGCCTTGTTGATTTCGATGTTGCCATTGCCACTTTCCTTAAATACTCATGACAAGTGTTAAAATTCTTTCTCTAAGTGTTCTTTGTGGAAGACCCTTGATTCTATATCCACTAAGGTGTTGATTACACCAATATTTTGAGGAGGAAAGTGATGAGAGCTAACATGCATACATCTTTATGTGTGAGTCTTATTCTCAGAAACTTGGTGACCAATGCTCTTCTCTTTCCCACCTTCCATTCTAAATTTTATGTTATCATTTTGATTATGAGATGGTTGAAGAAACTATTGAGGTTCTTCTTTTTGTGTGGCCACACTACATAAATTTTATTTAAAATTTGGTTTAATATTTTTTGTTTAAGTGAGATTCTTATTATTTTTCTCTTCCAAGTCTTCTGACCACATAAGTTCAATATTATTTTCCCTATTAGTTTAGGAGGTCTTTGCTTTCGAACAAGGAGACACCACATGCCTATATCCTATAACAAAAAAATATATGTTCACGATCTAATAGCTCATCATATCACTTGCAGGAATTGAATTTGGTTGGGGAGTACATTAACTAGCCTAGATCCATCTTAACTTCGGACCTACCAAGCACTAAGAGGGATCAAATCTCTTTTCACACTAAAAGAAGTTTGCATCTCAAGAGATTTGATCTCTCTCGGGGCTTGGTAGATCCAAATTTAAGATTGATATAGATTGGTTTAATTACCAATTTAATTATAATTATAATTACAAACATAATTATTAATTTTATGTTTTTTATTTAATTTTAATTTTATTTTTTAATGTGATTTTACAAAGTGAAAATGTTAAATCCATTACAACATCCTACCATACTCGGCCAAAAATCCACTCATTCCTCCCAAACACCAAAGGTAAACCCATTGACTAAAAAAACCTTTACTTAAATTCAAATAAATATAGATTTAGACACATATTAAGGATGTCATTACTTTATTATTTTTTGTGGCTCACAGTAAAGTTAGCATGATTATGTATTATAACCCTTCTATTTATGTCACCAAATAAACAAATCACCTACATTACATAGTTATTATCTATATTAACCATAATTTAATATAATTAAAATATAATAATCTAATTATTGTTATTATTTTATTTAGATATCAATTTAACAATCTCAAAAAACTTTAAATATATTTAAAATTTACATTTCCATATCTTTCATGTTGGATACCCATGGACTCCAACTTAAACTATCATGTGAACAAATTTGATAAAAAGTAACCAAATTGTTAATTCATAACCATAACACTACATTAATATGTTAAATCCATACACAATAATAAAAACTAAATTCACATAATAAAATTATAAAAATTCACATAGCTTTAGCGATTTAGGTTTTTTTTTTTAATGCCCATATTGACCCATGCCTGCTCCTCTCGGAATTTTCTCTATTTTTAACTAGTATAAATTCAATAGGATTACTAGGTCGAGTGGCGATACCCTATATTTTCTCTATTTTTAACTATTACGGAGTGTCCGTGGGAAAAAAAATTCATTGACCTCACTTGTGTCCGTATATATCTACTAGAAGTTAAGATCCTTTCATTTGTACTTTTTATTCATTTGGAATAGGGGATAGGGGAATTTATATTTGCAGAGGACGGTAGCAGCAACAATAATATTGAAGACTCTCTGGCCCCCAAGACCGGTCCTCTGGGTCTATCGCCCAAGAAGATTGGAGAAAGCATTGCAAAGGAAACTGCAAAGGACTAGAAGGGTTTGAGGGTAACAGTAAAGCTCACCGTTTAGACTAGGCAGGCCAAGGTGGCTATGGTTCAACTATCTTACCAACTTCATTGTCTACTGGATGGTAATAGCTCCATGGGCTAGCTTCCAAAGGAGATGGGATAGTGAACAACCCTGCTTAATTGTCTTTCTTCTTCTCGGTGGGGTTGATAGCAATCTATGTATGCCTCGTCAAAGCCGGCTAGTTGGAAGGAAAATGGCTAAAATCTTTCTAGTGTGTGGATGTCATCGGTCGCAGAATAACTGTATTTATTGGATGGGTGTGTATAGTATTAATCGATCGGGGATCCAAGCTGTTTTCAAAAGAAATATTATTACAAGAATATAGCCATTGATCTAGAAAAAGTCAAGGAAGTAGTATCATCCCCACGGGTAGGAGCAGATTCACCTACCGAGTGCAGTTGCCCTAGTCATAAAAGAGTTGAAGGAGCCCTAGAGAGATAGGAAGAAGAATAAGATGATGTCATTGAGATCACTAGGGTTATGAGGTCGAGGTCCATGATGAAGTAATTGGTCGGGATGGTGAAGGAGATTCTGGGCACATGCCTCTCCATCGGCTGCATGGTGGATGGAAAGGGTCCCTGTTGGAAATATTAAAGTCACCTGTCGTACCTTTGTGCAGGAAGAAAACAAGTACAAGGCAGTAGCAGCAGAAATTGAGTGCGCAACACTATAAATTGAAGAATCATGGAGAAATCCATAAGGATGAATTAATTGTTATGGGCCGCAGCCACAACAACAGAGGGGAATTAATTTTGGATTATGGGAGAAGTCATTTCAGCAGAAGAATGAAGAATTTCGTAATTCAAGACTACGAAGGAGCAGATTTATTTAAGACAGTCATTTCGGGCTTTAAAGCCCTCAACAACCAAAAATGAATGAAATTGATCGAACAGGCGGAAGTCTTTTATGAAAAGGCCGAACAAGTGGTCCCTACCACTTAAGAGCTTTAGCGCAGATCGCAGAGCACAAATTTTAGTTTGAGACTGCAAGTGTCTTGTTGATATGGAAATCTGCGATGTGCGATGGTTACGCCATCGCACAATCGCATATCACATATTACAATAATCACCCTCCGCCCATCACCAGAGTTTCGTTGAAATTGCGATGTGCGATCGTCGCGCCATCGCACGATCGCACAATCGCATGTTATATATATATATATGTTCCGCCATGTGTTATCGCAAATGTTGAATATTGCGATGTGTGACCGTCGCACCATCGCAATATCGCATCGTCGCAAGTTTTGTTTGAACGCGCCATCACAAATCACAAATGGCTGACTACGATGTGGTCCCCACTCGTACGTTGCGCCATGTTAATTTTTATGTTCGGAAAGTGATTTTCCTTTGTATTTTTGTTTATTTCTTTCTTTTAGGCTTTTTTTGTTCTCGTCACGCCATATATAAAATGTAAAAGGCCCGAGAACGTGCAAGGAATTGTTATTATGTTTCGCACAGCAGAGCGGAGAAAAAGAAAACACAGCAGTGTTGTAGTGTTTTTTGAAGAGAGACAGAGATTTGTTTTTGTGGAGAACTGCGTCTGTAGCAGTCCCTATTTATATTTTGTGAATCCCTCACTATTGAGGAAGAAATCTGTAATAGTTTTTTTTTAAGTTCTGTTAATGAATCAGAAGAAAGCATATTTCATGCCATCTCTGTCTCCAGTCTGAAAGCACATTCTTGATTTATATACTCTGTGTTCGCAAGGAAAGGAGTTTACTCTCTATTGTTTGGAATATGAAAAATACCAACATGGTATCGAAGCTAGTTCAGGCTCTTTGAAACTTTCAAAGAAGCTAAAGAAGAAAGAAGACTTGTTGAAGCGTTTTCTCCAGCAGTGTGAAAGCCCAACAGAGGTCAAAGTTCAGGTATTTCTCAAAGAAAACAGAGTTGTTGTTTTCTATTTAAAGGAGTTTGTTCTTTCAGAAAAGGAAAGACAGTTTGTTTAAGTGTAGAGTTCATTTTAAGAGCAATGGTTGGACCAAGCACAGGAATGAGCATTGGAAATGTTCAACTTCCACAGTTTAATGGAAAGAAATATGATTATTGGGCCATCACCATGAGAGCCCTGTTTGTCTCACAAGAATTATGGGAGTTTGTAGAAGATGGTTTTGTTGAACGAGTTGATGAGCAGGCTTTTAATGCCTTAACTCAAGCAGAGAAGGATTTATTGAAGAATAATAGAAAGAAGGATGCTAAAGCCCTCTTCTATTTGTATCAAGCTGTAAATGAGAGTGTGTTTGCAAGGATAGCAGCAGCTAAGAGATCCAAGGATGCATTGGAAACTCTGAAAGTAGTCTACCAAGGTATGGAGAAAGTTAAGACAGCAAAACTTTAGATGCTGAGAAGAGATTTTGAAACTCTTTGCATGAAAGAGTCAGATAATGTAGACACATTTTTTACACATGTGATTGGGATTGTAAATCAGATAAGATCCCATGGAGAAACTCTGGAAGAGAGAATAATTGTGGAGAAAATTTTGAGATGCTTACCCTCAAAGTTTGATGTTATAGTTACCACCATAGAAGAGACCAAAGATCTCTCACAGTTCACAGTGGATGAACTTCATGCCTCACTAATAACTCATGAACAGAGATTGAGCAGAGATGAACACTCATCTCTTGAGCATGCCTTCAAGACCCAGATGCCTACAGGTAGAGGAAGAGGTCAAAGAAAAGGAAGAGGAAGAGGCAGAAGCCAGAATAGAGGTGGAAGGAACAACCCTTCACATTCACATGGAAGGAGCAACAGTCAAAGTTAGAGCCACAGAGAATGCAACAACCAGCAAGGTGGACATCAACACCAACATGCTCATGGACAAAGGTATGACAAATCCAATGTCCAATGTCATTATTGCAAGAAATATGGGCACTATGCCAATGAATGTAGAAATAAGAAAAATGACATGAAAAATCAGCAGAATGCTAATGTAGCAAAAGAAGAAAAGAACCCAAGTAATGTGCTATTAGCCTGTAATGTAGCACAAGATAGAAATGATGATGTTTGGTTCTTAGATTCAAGATGTAGCAATCATATGACTGAAAACAAAGCAATGTTTGCCAATCTAGATGAAGATGTTAAATCTGAAGTGACCACAGGGACTGATACTAAGATCTCTGTAAAAGGAAAAGGCAGAGTTAGTATTCGAGCCAGAAATGGTGAGTAGAAATTTGTCCCTGATGTGTATTATGTTCTAGGTCTGAAATGTAATATTTTGAGCGTTGGGCGGCTCATAAACAAAGGTTACAATGTAATTTTCAAAGATGATGTGTGCACAATAAAAGATATTCCTCCAAGCAAGAAAATTATTTCTGAAATACAAATGACCAGCAATAGAATGTTTCCGCTCAAGCTCAATATTGACTTGAAGGGAAAAGGAAAGAGTATAGCAGCCGTAACACAAGAAGCCTTCCAGAAGGAAGAAAAATATTAAAATTGGTTATGGCACCTGAGATTTGGACATCTCAATTTCGGAGGATTAAATTTGCTGCATAGAAAAGGAATGGTAAGAGGTTTACCATTTATTGAGAAGCCTGACAGCCTATGTGGAGGCTGCATCTTGGGAAAGAAACACAGAGAAAATTTTCCTTCAGGGAAAAGCATAAGGGCTAAAGCACCCTTAGAGATCATTCACTCAGATTTGTGTGGGCCGATGCAAACAACATCAGTTTCAGGCAGCATTTACATGCTGACCTTCATAGATGATTTCACAAGAAAAGTGTGGGTTTATTTTCTGAAATATAAGAGTGAAGTTTTTCAAAAAAATTTCCACTTTAAAGCTCTTGTAGAGAAACAAAGTGTGCAATACATTAAAGTCCTCAGAACTGATAGAGGACGAGAATACATATCAAAATAATTTCTGTGTTTTTGCAGAGAGAATGGCATACACAAGCAGTTTACCACAAGGTACACACCACAACAGAATGGAGTTGCTGAAAGAAAGAATCGAACCATAATGGAGATGGTGAGAAGTATGCTGAAGGCAAAGCATTTTCCAAATGAGTATTGGGCAGAAGTAGCAAATTGTGCTGTGTACATTTTAAATAGATGCCCCACAAAATCCGTGATGAACAAAGTTCCAGAAGAAGTGTGGAGTGGCAGAAAACAAGGAGTCACCCACATGAAAGTTTTTGGATGTGTGGCATATGTACACATTCCAGACAAATTGAGAAAGAAATTGGATATTAAGGGGGAGAAGTGCATTTTCCTTGGATACTGTGAAGATTCCAAAGGATACAGATTATATAACCCATCCACAAAGAAGTTTGTGATAAGAAGAGATGTGAAATTTATTGAAGAGGAAGCATGGGATGGAAGCATTGAGAAAACAATTAATGTTAAAAGCTGTTTATCTCATGATGAAGATGAGGGAGATGTGGTTGAAATTAATAACCCATCCGTAGCACAACCTCCACCAACACAAGGACAACAAGGGACACCTCAAGCAACAGCGAGAACACCCTTGAGAAGAAGCGGGAGTGCATCTCCAAGCACACCACATGGAGCAAAATTGAGTGCTTATTCAAGCACGACTACACCAAGTGAAAGCAGAACAAGGTTCAGAAGCATTAGAGAAATCTATGAGCAAGGAGAAGCAAATGAAGGTATGAATTCCCTATTTGCTTTGTATTGTCAAGTTGATGATCCTATTCATTTTGAAGATGCTATTAAAGATGGAAAATGGATAGAAGCTATGGATGATGAAATTAAAGCCATAGAGAAGAACAAAACATGGGAGTTAGTTGATCTCCCAGAAGGTAAAGAAGTCATTGGAGTTAAATGGGTCTATAAGACCAAAAGCAATGCTGAAGGAAAAATAGAGAGACACAAGGCCAGACTTGTTGTCAAAGGATATAAGCAGAAACAAGGAATTTATTATGAAGAAACTTTTGCACCAGTTGCAAGAATGGAGATAGTAAGAGCAGTGATGTCAATAGCAGCACAAAACAAATGGAAAGTATACTAGATGGATGTAAAATCTGCATTTTTAAATGGAGTTTTAATGGAAGAGGTATATGTGGAACAACCTCTCGGATATGAGAAGAAAGGCCAAGAGCATAAGGTCTGCAAATTGAAGAAAGCTCTTTATGGGCTGAAGCAAGTGCCAAGAGCGTGGTACAGCAGAATAGACTCCTATCTATTGGAGAATGGATTTGAGAAGTGTGAGGGAGAACCCACCCTCTACATCAAAGAAAGGGATGGTAAGATGTTGATTGTTGTTCTATATGTTGATGATTTAATATTTATAGGTAATGATGATTACCTTGTTGAGAATTTTAAAACAGTCATGAAAGATGAATTTGAAATGACTGACATGGGTTTTTTGAGATACTTCTTGGGACTAGAAGTAGAACAAAATCAAAAAGGGATTTTTATATCTCAAGCAAAGTATGTGAATCAAGTTCTAGAAAGATTTAGTATGCAGGAGTGCAAAGCTGCAATTAATCCCACAGTAACGGGATTGAAGTTAAGAAAAGGTGACAGCAGCAAGGATTTTGATCCAAGTTTGTATAAAAGCATAGTTGGCAGCCTCATGTATTTGACTGCAACTAGGCCGGATATTATGCATGCTGCTATTTTAATTTCCAGATTTATGGAGAAGCCAAAAGAAGCACATTGGCAAGCAGCAAAGAGAATTCTGAGGTATGTGAAAGGAACAAAAGGATTTGGTATTTTGTATACAGCTTCAGAAAATTCAGAGTTAGTTGGATACACTGACAGTGATTGGGCTGGAAGTGTAGATGATCGGAAGAGCACTTCCGGTTATGTTTTTCATATGGGTTTAGGAGCCATTTCATGGGCTTCTAAGAAACAGCCTATTGTAGCATTATCTACAACAGAGGCAGAATATGTGGCAGCTACAGCAGCAGCGTGTCAAGCAATTTGGATGAGAAGAATGTTGAGAAGTTTGTGCCAAGAACAGGTAAAGGGCACTGTGATTTATTGTGACAATAGCTCAGCTATTGCATTGTCAAAGAATTCTGTGTTTCATAAGAGAATGAAACACATAGATACAAAATTTCATTATATCAGAGAATTGGTGAATAATGGAGAAATTGTTTTACAGCATTGTAAAACAGAGGAGCAATATGCAGATATTTTAACAAAGCCATTGGGATAGAAAACATTTGAATTTTTGAGAAAATGTTTGGGTATTATTGATAACACAACAGCTGACTTTAAGGGGGAGTGTTGGAAATATTAAAGTCACCTGCCGTACCTTTGTGCAGGAAGAAAACAAGTACAAGGCAACAGCAACAGAAATTGAGTGCGCAGCACTGTAAATTGAAGAAGCATGGAGAAATCTGTAAGGATGAATTAATTGTTATGGGTCGCAGCCACAACAGCAGAGGAGAATTAATTTTGGATTATGGGAGAAGTCATTTCAGCAGAAGAATGAAGAATTTCGTAGTTCAAGGCTACGGAGGAGCAGATTTATTTAAGACAGTCATTTCGGGCTTTAAAGCCCTCAACAACCAAAAATGAATGAAATTGATCGAACAGGCGGAAGTCTTTTATGAAAAGGCCGAACAAGTGGTCCCTACCACTTAAGAGCTTTAGCACAGATCGCAGAACGCAACTTTCATTTTGAGACCGCAAGTGTCTTGTTGATATGGAAATCTGCGATGTGCGATGGTTGCGCCATTGCACAATCACATATCGCATATTACAATAATCACCCTCCGCCCATCACCAGAGTTTCGTTGAAATTGCGATGTGCGATCGTCGCGCCATCGCACGATCGCACAACCGCATGTTATATATATATATATATATATATATATATATGTTCTACCATGTGTTATCGCAAATGTTGAATATTGCGATGTGTGATCGTCAAACCATCACAATATCGCACCGTCGCAAGTTTTGTTTGAACGCGCCATCGCAAATCGCAAATGGCCGACTGCGATGTGGTCCCCACTCGTACGTCGCGCCATGTTAAGTTTTATGTTCGGAAAGTGATTTTCCTTTGTATTTTTGTTTATTTCTTTCTTTTAGGTTTTTTTTGTTCCCGCTGCGCCATATATAAAATGTTAAAGGCCCGAGAGCGTGTAAGGAATTGTTATTATGTTTCGCACAGCAGAGCGGAGCAAAAGAAAACACAACAGTGTTGTAGTGTTTTTTGAAGAGAGACATAGATTTGTTTTTGTGGAGCACTGCGTCTGTAGCAGTCCCTATTTATATTTTGTGAATCCCTCATTGTTGAGGAAGAAATCTGTAATAGTTTTTTTTAAGTTCTGTTAATGAATCAGAAGAAAGCATATTTCATGCCATCTCTGTCTCCAGTCTAAAAGCACATTCTTGATTTATATACTCTGTGTTCGCAAGGAGAGGAGTTTACTCTCTATTATTTGGAATATGCAAAATACCAACAGTCCCAAGGATTTCTAGGCCGAGATTGAGGAAGGAGAGGTCCATATCCCCGAAAAATGAGTGAAGAATTGACATTTGGTAATTGAAATGAGAGCATTTCATTATTTTTATTGTTAGGTATTTGTTCGTTTGTTTAGGATTTTAATGTTTAAGGAAATTTAAAAGTGGAAGAAGGTGGCCCGTGAATTTGATTTCACGACCTTAGGGGGGTTTTGAGACATTTAGGGGCCTGTGAATATAATTTTAGGCTTGTGGATTTTGAGGCATTTTCCACTTCTTTGAAGACCTTGGGTAGCTAGATAAATAATGTACGCTCTGATCCACTGAATGGATGGAAGAATTTGTTGGAAGATAAATTATTGGTGACATTATGATTAGTGTTTTCTTGCTGTAAAAAAATATACTAGAACTTAATGGGAGTAAAAAAGAAGCTCGTTCACAGTTGAAAGAAGCACAACACAGGAAGAATTAAATCGATGTGAAATGTTAGTTGCAAATTTCATAACCCTTTTCACTGTTATTTTTAAAATTTTCTCATGGAATTTCTTTTCATAAATTCACAAAACTCTCAAGAATTTTATTTTTTATAAGACTAAGTATTTATAAGATCAACTAAGAATAATTCAACTATAGATTCAGTACCGAATACAGGGAGCTAACTTTACAATCTATTAATTTAATTGATATTCGTTCAGATTTAGATGTGCTTATCATGTAGAAATGGTGGATCCCAGAGTTACTGTGACCCTATTTCTCCTTAATGATTATTTGGAAATTGGGTTTGTTTTTGGTGGCTAATATCTGCTATTTTCTATTTTTCTAATATACTCCTCCATAGGAAAGGAGATAAATTTTGTGAGTAATATGCCAGGGAATAAAATGTAGTAGACAACTACCTCAACCATTCTTTCCAAAAATGATCACTATGAATTTTTGTTTAAAGAAAAACTTTAATTTGTTGTTGATTCATGTGAATTAAAATAAAGATGGAAATTTGATGATAAATAACCCAGGAAAATTTCCCTTCATCTTTGTGTCAACAAGGTAAAGGAATTTCATTTTACATTGTGTTGCTGAATTCTACACCTTGTTGGTTAAGAATAAGTACTAATAGCCAGCATCCTCTTGAACTTCAAAAAGTGAACTATGATTCCCAAATATTATAGATCACCATAGTTACAACTTACAAGTAGGATAAATATAGGGACGTGATGAATCAATATGGAGAATTTTCTAGGATTTCACCACTTGACCTCAAATTTTCAAATGGGAAATTATCCAACTAATTTTCCTTTTCAAACACTTGCTTATGACAAGGTGGAATTGTTATGACATTGGTCCAAGATTCATCTGGAAATTGTCAAATGGAAAATTATCCAACTAATTATCCTTGTCAAACTCTTAGTTCTCACATGGAAGGATTGTCATATTATTATAACATTGACTTCCAAGAATTAGTAGGTGTTTCTTGATCTTTGGTTCAAGTAAAAATTACAATGGCATATCATGTTAGTTTATATTGTATTGAATCTACCTATTTTATCATACAATGTGGCAACAAGAAGCACTCTTTACTTATGTCAGATCTGTGCTTTGACACTGTAATGAATAAAATAATATATATAATGATTAATTAGTTAATTAGTAATTAGGTTGAAAGGGCATGTCTAAATGAGACATGACCTTCCGTGAAGAGGCACCTGCCTACCTATATAAGCGGGCCTCATTTGTAACATTCAATCATTCATCATACATTTTATATAATAATATTTGTATCCTCATGGATATTTTTATATTCCAAGTCTTCTGGAGTATTTAACTTGAGAAGGAACTTTGTTCGCTTCATTTGGTATCAGAGTAGTTCGAGCCTTCAGCGGCTTAAACGTCGCACAGAGCTATGCTCTCTGATCCAGGTATTTGACCATAAAATTCGTCAACTTTGTTGTTGTTGAAGCATTTTTCTATAGAATCAGAGGTTCTACATTCTGCCGGATTCTGCCAATAGTTCGTTTTCCATATAAAAAAAAAGAAAAAGAAAATAAATAAAAAGTTATATAAAATAAAAAAATTATAAAAAAATAAAAAATAAAAAAATTATAAAAAAATCATTGGAAAAAAAAAAGAAATTTATTATCAAGAAAAATAGAAATAGAAATAGAAATATATATATATATAACAAACCTTGAAATAAGAAAAATAAATATCAAAATCAGGGAAAAAAATCCTTGTCGTTGATGATTATCGAGACCTTAATGCCTCTGCTCTCAACCATTTTTCTGTGGTCGAAGCTCGTGGAAGCTGCCACACTCATTGCGCTAGACAACAGTTAGGTCATAGAAAGTTGCCGTAGGTGCCAGTTGCACAACTCGACATTTGCCTCTCGCCTTGTGGCAAAATTTTTTTTCGTTGCCACAACCGGCTCTTCCATAATTCCACAACGGAACTATACTCTGTGTTGTTGTTATAACTGTCGCCACTATTCGTTCAAATAGCCATCAGACCTACCTCGATGCCCATTCATCCCTGCTACAACAGTTCCCCTATTTGGCCGCTCGACGTCCATCGAATCCTATCCTATGAGGCTGAAACCCCAAGACCACTACCCGACAGTCGCAGCCCTGCTGCCATATGTTGCCACTGATCCCTCGTCCGGCCACCCCGTCTTCATCCACCCCGCGTCCCTGCCGCTGCCACTTCCGACAATCACGCCATGTCCACTCGTCGGTCTCACTCCAAATCGATAAAATTCCTATGTGGTTTTTGACCAGTTCGTCTTCTATTGCCCTATTGTCGCTTTCCATTTTTTCGTCCACGCTGCCCTCGACCCGCCACTGCACCTTAGCCATATTTACCCGATAGTATGACATCCCAAGTCCACGTCAACAGATCATTCATCATTGTGTTATTGCAGTTCTAACGTAGTGGTTCAAATACGGAAACAAATACTTTTCAGTCTATTGGCCCATAAATGCACCTGGAAAGTAACTGCCCACTGTTGGATTAAAGCAAGTACACCATCCAACGGTGGGCATCTATTTCCCAGGTGCATTTATGGGTAAATAGACTGAAAAGTATTTGTTTCCTTCAAATACCATATTGCAGTTTACTTACTCAAGCATACATTGACACCTAGATAGGAAAGTGCAATGAATTAAATTCTAATGAATTAAAGGATTCACTGGTGAGCCATTGAATGATGGGGGTATTCCATTAGCAATTTGGTGTTTTATCTACACACTGATTGAGATGGAAAGATGTTCCACAAGAAAGACATTCCAAACACGAGGTTGTGAATTACAAGTGCAACTACTGCAGATTTTAAAATTCATTTATAAAAGAGTCCCATCTTCTTATATCCACTTGTTGAAACCATTTTCCAAGTTTGTTCCAAAATATATTTGTCAATAACGTAAGTTTCTATACATATTTGAGCTTTTCTTATATGAGAGAATCAACACGTAGCATGTGCACAATGATATAATGTTTTTGTTACCTTGATTAACTATAGTAAGTGGTGTAAATAAAAGCCTTCAATTTTTATAATGCTCTAGGATTACACTTATGATAAAAAATTTAGGATTAAAATTCTCATGAAAATGCAACAAAATGATTGTCTGCTACAAATGTATGGAAATGCTGACGTTGTCTCATTTTTCTAACGTTTTTCACTAGCTGTCAGTTTGCATGGCGTATTTCTATTTTCAATTTTCATGTATTATACATTTGATCACATTATTTTCTTTGCTGGCAAAAAAGGAACATGGCTTCATGTAGTGGGTCTAATGCAAGTGCTTATGAAAAAAAGCTGAGAAAATTTGAGAATGAGTTGTTGGATTTTAGTGCAAATAACCTAGAAAATAACATGAAAGTTACCTATTATACGTACCTCTCTTACAATGCAACTTTATATAGTATAGTTACTCATTTTTCCTGACCAGTGAAATAATCGCCAATGAGTCCACTGGAAGGTTTACATGAGAAGAGAGGTCTAGTCTTTTACCAAATTTGTTAGTATATTCTAATTCAAAATATTAAAAATTATGCTATCAGTATATTCTTGGTCGCAACACTAAAAATTCCGCAAAAAAATTGTGGGACGTGGCATCTAGATACGTGGTCCTAAAAATGTGTGAAGATTTTAGTTAAAATGACGAGAATTTATCTTGTGACAAGAAAAGTGGCACTAGTAACATAAGAATCAATTGATCTATGTGATTTTATGTCAAATCGATCATGTGAAGGTTCTCAATTAAATATTTTGTTACATAAACTATAAGCAATTATGTTATTACTGAATAGCCTTGGCCATGAATGTTGTACAATCTTTTTGTGATTACTACCAACATACTCATCGCATCATGTATTTGAAGAGAAGTTATGTATTTGCTAATGACCATGAACTGGGGGATGATGACCATTTATATATGTGTGATACAACAAGAAATAACTTCTAGAAGTTACACATTATATGAACATGTCTTGGAAGATAATTTGTGTCTGTTGATAGCCATGAACGAGGGGGTGATGACCATTCATATATGTGTCATAAAATAGAAATAACTTACTAGAACTTGAATGAAATTCCACTGGAGGACTTGTAGACCAATACATTTGGCAACGGATCCGAACATTATCTCCAACTACTATGCTCCAAATACTAGATTAGGCCTCAACAAAAAAGTGGGTCTCAATGTCCACTTCACACAAAGATTTCTGAATGTCCAGAAAATAAACCAAATAAGATGCCTTTCCCTCAAATTTCCATTTTAACAAATTTGTTATCGGAATTACCTACCTAGCAAGTTATGGAGGCATGGCCATGGGAATCCCATACTTTAGATAACTTGAACTGCCAAGACATTCTTTATTCCATAGAAACTAGTATAATGAACTCCTAGGGAAGTGCATTGTAATCCTTCACTGATATTGATATATTGATATTTCTATAGTAAATAATATACTCCTAATGGTACAGTGAAGTTCATTTCAAAGTATTCATCACCATATAATGCAATAGCAATGGGAAGCTAAGACTGTAGCATCACTGTGTGGACCACATCCATTCCATGCCTTATTTTTATATCTGATCATTTTTAGAGCCGTTAGCTAAACATGGTAATCATTTTGATGCCCCAATCTAACTCTAAAGTTAATTCTATGAGATTCACTATATAAAACACTTCTCCCTACTTGATATAACTAAGGGTCATCATCAAAATATACTCATGCACCATCCTTATCCACTTTTACAACAATATGCCTAAGAGGCTTAGGTACGGTTGTTTGAGGAAAACTCTTTTAAACAACTAAGAAGACATAAAATAGGAAAATCACTTTCAATAGGAAGAATTTTCCTATCCTTAAATAAGTTGGCATTCATAGCTTGCTAAATACCCAAGCTAGGATCTAGGGAAGTGTTTTGTAATCCTTCACTAAAGAGCTATGACACCAACCTCTTAGAACATTTTCAATTGTGCCACCAATTCAGACATTTTTCAACCTAGTCAAATGTTTAATCTCCCTTTAACCTATGTGCTTGGGACTTTACACTTTTGTGGGTGGTAAATTGTGTTGTAATGGATCGAATTGAGTCATGTATTTAAATAATTATAAGAAAAATGCAGCAATTTATTTCTCACAAACCCACAAAGGGGTTGAAACAATCCACAATAAAGAATACACGCCTCATCATTTATATGCCCAATTGTTTAATACTAATAGGGAAACATCCCTAGAAACTGAAATATTTTTCTCATAAATACTTAACACAATTATAACTCAATAGCTACTAAGAGAGAGTCCCCTTGAATTCCTATTCAGTCAAGTCATACTTTATATTTGGTATAAAAAAATAAACTTGCATTACAAATTAGGGCCTAGTTTTCAAAATACTTGTATCCTCCAAGGGATTTGGGTTCCAGGTTCTTTTAGGACTTGGAATTCTGATTTGTTTTTTCCAAAATAAAATATTTGTTTGAAAAAAACATTAACCAATTTAGCCTATAGTAATTTTTCCTCAGTTCCCAATTAATTATTTTTCCCTATTAAAAGTCACAGGGATCACATAAAATATTCCTTTTTAGGCCTAAAATATACATAACCAACAATGACTTTCACTAGAAATCCAACTAGTAATTATTTTAAGCCTAGGTCGGAAAATCTTCTAGCACAATACCACTTAACTAGAAATTTTTCATCTTGTTACTCCTCCGAAATGCATCTTCATTTTTGAGACATTCCCCATACTATAGTAGTGATTAGGAAATGGATTTTTGATGAATATTGGGAGGAGTTTAGATCCAGCAATGTAGGCTTTGTTTTCATAATGACTTCAGTTTTTCGTGGCTTTGATCTTAGCATATTGATGTGATCCAACCAACTCTCTTGTTCGTCATGGATGAAATGGAATACTTGGTAAAATAAATGGTTCAAAATCTCTGAAAATTGGTAGTTATCGGTTGCATTAAGTGTACTCTGGTTCAAATTCAAGTGGATGATGTTGCTATTATGTTAACAGGTTAGATCCCGTAGAAAATATTCTTGCAAATTTGTGGAGGAAAAAGGATATTTTTTTTTTCATTGTTGGAAGAAATGATTGGACTTTCACTATTTAGGTTACAAGGTGGGAAATTCAAGAGTCTGAAAACATTTATTTCTGAGAGGGACCATGTTTACATATTAATATTTACAAATCCACCCATGCTCAAGAAATTTGGATGTCATCTTAACCTTGTTAGAAATCATTACACCATATGTGGACAAGTCAAAACATACCATCCAAGTGTTCTTCCTCTATGCGCCACAAAACTTCCTTTGAAAGGATCATGCTTTCCTAAAGATGGGTTCCAAAAAAGTATCATTATTGTAGGCTTGATTCAAGCAGATTGACAATGGAAAATTTTTTGTTGTTAAGAACTTGTAAATGCATTGTTTTCGACAGGTTTTGGGGCCCTAAATAGTCAGCAAACTAGAAAAAATATCAAGGGCTCACTTCAACAACAAAGACCTCTTCCAACATGTATAAAATGGAAAGTTAATCATAATCCAATCCTTTTAAAGGGGACGTATCACCTTTAATATGTGTTGAAGGTTGTTAAAATGTGATTATTAGTTAATCTAGATTCTCGAAGAGGGATCTAAATCAAGAGGGATTTACTGCATGCCATGTATGAAAACAAGGTCAAAGTTTCTGATCAGGAGCTCAAATTTGAGCTTGGGAAAAAGCTCAAAAATGAAAGTTCTCAAAATTAATTGAAACCAAGATGGTTACATAGGTCTCGTATTCCTGATTCCAGCACCACAAATGGTTCGAAAAACGGACACCGTATGAAGAAGTTATTGTACTTTTAGTGAAGTGGGTCCGGCGGAGCACGGAGGGGCCAGCCCTCCTCCCATGGAACCTCATCATATGACCAGTGTGGGAGCTTAATGTTAAGAGCGCTTAAGGAGCCTAATCTCAAGTTTAATATTTAATTAAGCTTCAGTTAAGTGTAGTTTAATATGGCGAATATTCTGGAGGTGCTCCCAAATTTAGGCGGACTTCCACTTTTAGTGGAGTTAACTGGCAGTTGCCCCACATTTAGTGGAGGAAATTGGGGCAAAATTGTTTTGGTCATAACTTTCTCATTACTCAACCTTTTGAAAAGAATTTTTTTTTTTATTTCATATTTCCTCAGCATTTTGGACTGAATGGCGTAGGTTTTAGAGCCATGGGAGCTCATTTTCAGCCTGTTTAGCTTCGGAGAAGCTTTTTGAGCCACTAGGGCCATTTTGGGTTTTGAGTTTGGTTGAGCTGTGGTTAACCTTTTTTGGTGAACCAAAAGTCATTTTCGACTATTTCCTGCATTTCAGAGCCATTGGAACAGGTCTTAGCTCTGTTTGAAGACTTTCAGAGGCCGAAAACCTTTAGGAGAGTTTTCAGGGCCACCATGGCCATTTTGGGGTTTGAGTTGTTTTGAGTTGTGGTTATCAGTTTGAGGTGAACCAAAGCTCTATTTTAGATAATTTCGACCTTATGAATCCATTGGAAGTGGTTTCAAAGGAATTTGAGGACTTCTACAGCCCGAAAAGTTGCAGAGAAGTTCAAAGCACCAGCAGGACATTGATGAAGAAATCACTGTTTATGGTAATCTTTCACTGTTTAGTGAATTTGAAAAGGAATTAAGGCTTTTCCTACCTTCTCGAATCCGTTTATATATTCAGATTTGTCTAGTGAGACACTTATAATCTTTGTATTGCATTTTATGAGCTTACAGATATGTGCTTCCATTTTGGGAGGCTTGATCTAGGAGATGTAGCCCAAGAGTTGGGGTGAACTCCTATATCATATTGCTGTTGTGTTTTGATATTATATTGCTGAATATGTTTCTGATATACATGTTAAGTTTCAGCAAAAACAAATAAACTTAAAACACATAAACAATGAAAATACATACACCATTTGCAAGCTAAATTTCCGCATAACGTCAAGTTTAAACCAAGATCATTTTAATTAAATCTGAGTGTTTACTTCTATTATTTATTTAGGCAGAGTCTGTAAGAGGGCCAGGTAGCCTCTGGATTCATCCTTTCTGAAAGGTGACATATCCAAATGCCCCTACAAATTTATCAGATAGAAATATGAAGTTCTCACATTTTCAGATTAAACATGTGAGTATTTTCGCACTCATGCATATACTGAGTGGGATACCTTGCACCACTTTCAAGTACATTCCATTTTCAGATCGATGGTATCGCAGCTCTCAAAGTTGAGCATTCCTTATGGTGCAAAAGGTTTTAAAACTCAGTTGTAAGAGATTTACTATTTTATTGGTTGCAAAATGGCTGCTTGAATGAGAAGGGGTCTTTACTGACATTTGCCTAAAAGCTTGTCATTTGATTGAAAGCTTTGAGGAATTTTCTTTGGAAGTTCTTTTTGGTTGTTTGAACATTTACATAATGTCATCTTCTTCTAGAAGTGAAGTTTTCTCCTTCACGAGACTCTTCAATGATGACATGAAGAATGAGTTTTTTAAGGTGAAGGACATCATGCAGATTCTCATTAAGGATCAAAGAGAAAGAATTAAACTTCGTGCACAATTGCTAGCTATGTAGGAAGAGAAAGAAGCCATTCTTCAAAGACTACATGATATGGAGTTGCAGCTTCTTCAAGCTCAAGAAGCTTTGTCCAAGAAAATTCTTGAGGAAGAGGATAATCATTCCAACTTGTCTTCAAGTTCCTCCATTGAAAAGTATGTTGGTTGTTTTGAAAATCATACAAGAGGTATTGGGTCCAAATTGATGTTGAAGATGGGCTATCAAGAAGGCAAAGGTTTGGGCAAGCATGCATAAGGCATTGTTGAGCGTCCCAAGAATATTGTTCTTGGCTATGAGTAGCTTAATGGCAAAGCTTTTAGCACATGCATTCAAGAATGTGATGCAAATTTGAAGAGAACTTTTCTCCCAAGTTCTCAATTACATCAATGTCATGATGTCAATCTTCCTTACCTTTGTTTGAAGCCTTTGTTGTAGCAAGAAGATGGTAGACATGCAGCTTATGGCAAGCATGGAAAGCAACATAAGAGGATTTGTTGCACATTTTGTGGTCGATTTAACCATCATGTTTCGAGATGATGGGTGAGGAAGAAGGCGCACAAGAAGCAGATGAAGCAAAGACTACTTTCAAAGAAGGTGCATATGATTTGCACTTTTTGCCAAAGGAAGGGACATGTTGTCTCTCATTGTTGGAATTTGCATCCAACTCATCGTCCCATGCACATGCAGCAAGAGGACAAAAATATTGGCGAAGGTGGAATCATGGATTCCATTATTGATGTGGAAAGGAAAGTTTCACATGAGGAAAATTTGCAACAGCAAAAGTCGCCATGGAAGTGGCTTGGTCAGAAGTCGATGGATTTCTTATTGCACTAAGTCATTACTCATTTTGTACATGCAAATTTTAGATTGGTATGCATGTATTTCAGTTGAAAAGTTGATGCAAGATTGCATGTATAAGCAGTTTCAGTTGAAGGAATTTCTTTGTTGTTGCAAAATTTCGCCATGGAGGGGTAAAAGATGAGCATGATACTCACTTATGTTGCAGCAATGTCTTTTGGTTCAGCTCTTAATCACCCACATGTTTTTGGGATGAGGTACTTGTTGGTATTTGATAAGAAGAGTTGAAGTTGCACATGTACATAGAGGTTGTATGTGTAATTAGCGAACTGTATATAGTTCATTGTACATGATACATACACATATGTTTGTCAAGATGTATCTTGTTGTTTATCGACTTGTGTCGATTGTGTCATACATGTTTATCGACTTGTGTCGGTTGTGTGCACATTTTTTTTACAGATTTTGTGTGTCATTTGTATAGCACATTTCATTGTCAACTGGTTGTTGATGTCGTATGTTGCACAAGATGCCTTTGGTGTCGTTTGGTGCAGAGAACGAAGTGTCAGTGCAAAGCAGTGCAAGATTCCATGAGTTGGAAAGGCATGCAAGCAAAGAGGGCACAAATTTCAGCAAGTGTCATTTCTGGTTTTAGTATGGAAGATTGGTATGGCGAGAAAACTTGGTCGAGATTCGACGCAAGTACGTGGCTCATTCAGCAAAATTCGCCATGTGAACAGTTGGCAATTCAGGAAAATTTTTGGAGGCTGAAGAGAAGAGGATGTCGTTATTCTCTCATTTTCTGTATTATAGTTCAATTCTTCATTTCAGTAAGCTTTTGGGGACCAAAATCCTCTCATTTGGGAGGTGTGATTAGGAGCTCAAATTTGAGCTTGGGAAAAAGCTCAAAAATGAAAGTTCTCAAAATTGATTGAAACCAAGATGGTTACATAGGTCTCGTCTTCCTTATTCTGGTGCCACAAACAGTTCGAAAAACGGACACCGTATGAAGAAGTTATTGCACTTTTAGTGAAGTGGGTCCGGCGGAGCACGGAGGGGCAAGCCCTCCTCCCATGGAACCTCATCATATGACCAGTGTGGGAGCTTAATGTTAAGAGTGCTTAAGGAGCCTAATATAAAGTTTAATATTTAATTAAGCTTCAGTTAATTGGAGTTTAATATGGTGGAGATTCTGGAGGCGCTCCCAAATTTAGGTGGACTTCCACTTTTAGTGGAGTTAACTGGCAGTTGCCCCACATTTAGTGGAGGAAATTGGGGCAAAATTGTTTTGGTCATAAATTTCTCATTACTCAACCTTTTGGAACGAATTTTTTTTTGAGTTCGTATTTTCTCAACCTTTTGGACTCAATGGCACAGGTTTCAAAGCCATTGGAGCTCATTTTCAAATTGTTTAGCTTCGGAGAAGATTTTTGAGCCACTAGGGACATTTTGGGTTTTGAGTTTGGTTGAGCTGTGGGTAACCTTTTTTGGTGAACCAAAAGTCATTTTCGACTATTTCCTACATTCCAAAGCCATTGGAATAGGTATTAGCTCTGTTTGAAGATTTTCAGAGGCCTAAAACCTTTAGGAGATTTTTCAGGGCCACTAGGGCCATTTTGGGTTTGGAGCTATTTGGAGTTGTGGTTATCAGTTGGAGGTGAACCAAAGCTCTATTTCAGATAATTTAGACCTTTTGAAGCCATTGGAAGAGGTTTCAAAGGCATTTTAGGACTTCTATAGCCCGAAAGGTTGCAGAGAATTTCAAAGCACCAGTAGGACATTGATGAAGAGATCACTGTTTATGGTAATCTTTCACTGTTTAGTGAATTTGAAAAGGCATTCTTAGCTTTTTCCTGCCTTCTGAATCAGTTTATATATTCAGATTTGTCTATTGAGACACTTATAATCTTTTATTGCATTTGAGATCTTTTAATACAAGAGGACAAGCCCATTTTGGGAGGCTTGATCCAGGAGATGTAGCCCAAGAGTTGGGGTGAACTCCTATATCATATTGCTGTTGTGTTTTGATATTATATTGCTGAATAAGTTGCTGATATAATTGTTAATTTTCAGCAAAAACAAATAAACTTAAAACACATAAACAGTGAAAAGACATACACCATTTGCAAGCTAAATTTCCGCATAACGTCGAGTTTAAACCAAGATCATTTTAATTAAATCTGAGTGTTTACTTCTATTATTTCTTTAGGTAGAGTCTGTAAGAGGGCCAGGTAGCCTCTGGATTCATCCTTTCTTTGAAAGGTGACATATCCAGTAAATGCCCCTACAGTCTATCTCTGTATTAGAAATATGAAGTTCTCACATTTTCAGATTTAAACATAGAGTATTTTTGCACTCATGTACATAATTGAAAATGGATACCTTGCACCCTTTTCAAGTACATTCCATTTTCAGATTAGTTTCAAACAACCATATTCTAAGGGAGTGTTTTAGTTGTAATAAGTGCACACAACTATTATGGCCTTTCTTATACTTCAAGCGTGCGAAAACGTGGTCATGCACTTTTGGTGGAGTTGGTTAGCCATTGGATTGTCCCTCATTCTCATGATAATTTAAGGATATCCATATCATATTCCAAGAGTATTGGTACATAATAAAGGTACTGTACGTAAGATAGGAATGACACATAGTATTAAAAAAGACACATCAGGGAGGTATCATTATTTATGTAACAACATTTTCACCACCCCCTATTCGCATTGGAGGTCGATGCTTTTTAAGGAGGGAAGGAATGATTAAGACTCAAATCCTTAAATTTACTAAGTTGATTCCATTTCAATCCCTAGGATTACATATTAGGTGAATTAAATAGTATTTTATTATTATTTTCATTACTAGTTGAGAGTGATAACATTTGTTGTCATTCACAAATCATGTAGTTAAGTTTTCAATGGGATTTTCAAAAGTGAATTTGGGATTATCAAAAAATATATATTTTTTAAATTTTTATTTTCTAAATTATTGTATTATAAATTCATAATAGTTTTATTTACCAATTATTGTGTGTCAATGTGCTTGAATTTCTACATTTTATTTTCCGCATTAGTTGATTTTGTATTTGAAACATTTAATTCTTGAGTTGCTATATGAGGAGGAGCAAGTGAAAGGGAGGATAACCCACAATTTTTAGTGGGGAGGAGACTGAGAGTGAGATGGATGATGTGATTGCCACAAAACCACTTTCTAAACAAAGTGAGACATCAACAATTTTCATGCATGTCAAGCCATGGGGCTTCTTCTATGAGAGGTTTAACCATTCCTTTACTAGTAAAAGGGGTATAGGGAATCAATAGCTATCTGGTATATTAATAGTTGTAGTTGATAAATGATTTAAGTGTTTATTTTTTGAATCTTCATTTCAATTATCATTCCTGATTGATTTTCACAACGTGAAGGTTTTTTTCCCAATAAATATTGAGCTTTTGGAAATCATTATTTTATCTACTATAAAGCTCCTTCTCGATTGGATTATATTGACGCATTTTATGAAATCTAACATGGTGTAAAATTATCATTTTGCATTATTTTGTTTGAGGGAGAGAAACATAACAAATTGGGGTGATTGTTCCTAAGCATATCTGAAGACATGGGAAAGAAAGTTGAAAATGAAAATTTGTATGTATCTAGTTGGACTCTCTTAGAATAATCAATAAAATGTATTACAATTATGATTTTGTTAGTTCTACCTATAGTTTTATATCCATTCTATTGTTTTAAAATATCGGTCATCTTTGTTAAGTTTTTTTTTATTATCTGAAATGTGCAAGTTTTCCTTTTAACATGAAGTCTTATAAGAAATATTGTACACAATTTTTTACTTGCTTGCTTGAATTTTCTATCACATGGTCATTCTATATTTTTTTAGTACTAGATGCATTTTATGAAAATTAATGAAATTCACTACTTCATTTGGCATGGACTTTAGGTAGCTTCAAAAGCCTAAAATATTGAATGTGAAAAATGTTTCTAGGATATAACAAAAAATTTCATGGATAGAGCAAAGAATTTTGAAGATGAGTTCTCAAGGTAGTATTTCTCTTTGAACAAGACCACTAGTTGTAGTGGATTGTTAATATTTATAGTTGTTTATCAATATTCAACAAAAATCTTATCCTTTTTTGATTGATTATTAATGGATGGTGTTAGCCCCCTATAAATTTTTGACAAGCAAACAGGGGGCTAGAATGTTTTTGAGCCTCCAAGGAATGCATTTCCCCTGAAAACACATCATCCTTGAAGCCTCCTTGTGCCTTTTGTCATTTGATAAAATTCCCTTTGCTGAATTCCATTATAAAGCCTCTCTGTTTGTGAAGAAATGCCAAAAGGCCTCCTTTTCCCTCTTATTTCATCTCTCCTAAA
Source organism: Pinus albicaulis (assembly GCA_034641835.2). Classification (NCBI taxonomy): domain Eukaryota; kingdom Viridiplantae; phylum Streptophyta; class Pinopsida; order Pinales; family Pinaceae; genus Pinus; species Pinus albicaulis. Next base: position 959,056,062 of record CM076574.1, read on the forward strand.
CCTCTGCTCCATCCCCTTTTACTCCCCTCTCTTTCCCTCATTAACCCTCTAAATCCTCCCAAAATTCCCTTTAAATCCTACAAGTTCCCCTTGTTTGGCCTGATTTCCCCTTTCTCCCCCTACCGTTACCCTTTCCCAACCTCAAAATGCATTACAATGGGCCAAAAACCCACTTTCTACCTTATAATAGGCCTAAGCCCCTTTCGTCTAAGCCCCGCAAACCACTTCCCCACGTAACCCTGCGTCGGAACCAGGCGCTAAGGCCTTGAGCGCTTATCGCAATCGCAACCGTCGGCGGGCACATTTCTATGTGTTAACGAAAAACTTCGATGTGATTGTGTTTTTGTTCTACACATCGCGAAAACAATCCCCGCCGTTGATCTGAATAGATCGGACGACCCAGCGCTAATCGCTGCACGCTCGTCGCCCTTCCCATTCCGCCCCTCCGATTAAAGTTGAACCATCGATCTCTACCCGGATTGGACGGTTGGCGCTCCATCGCATCGTGCCAGTCGCATCGTACCTCCCCTCTGCGCCTTGCGATTGCGATCCACCGATCTGATCCTGGCCGTCCATTCATTCAAATCCGACGGCCCAGATCTCATCGCTCCCTGCCCGTTTTCCCCCGCTAATTTAATCTCCACTGTTGATCCCCTGCACGATCCAACGGTTAGCACTTAATCGCACCATCGCTCCAATCGCAATCGCAAATTTTAATGTGTCACCCTGCTACCTCCCCCGATTGCGATCCCCCGATCTAATCATAGCCGTTCGTTCATCCGAGATCAACGACTCATATTGCATCGCTTCCCCCCATCACTTTTCTTCATCGGAGCCTTTATTAACTTCATCTTTCGACCTCCACCATTGATCTCCTCCTGAGATCAACGGTCCAAATTTCATCGCCCTCCGCCCATGCCGGGTCCCACCATTTCAAATCCATTTCATATGTTTTCGCGCATTTCCTTTGTATTTCGATTCAAAGGGCCTGAATTATAATGTTTTATATTAAAACCTTATATCATTACGCCCGCCATTCGAACTTTAATACTTCCATGTTAAAGTTCATTGCAAGTCGACTGTTTCCATCGTTTCACTGCATTTCTCCACCACTTTCCATTACATCCGCTGTTTCCACAGTTGCGCCATCGTTCCTCCACATGCCTCCACAGCGATTCTTCTGCCACCGCCCTGGGTTGTTTGACAATTTTGTTCATTGTGCAGGGTTTACAGAGTGAGATTGCACTCTGTCTCTACAGTCACATCCACTGTGGCTGAAAGCGCAGAGAAGCCGTCACCAGCAGCAAAAGTGTATTAGCAGCAGAGATTAAGGTGTTAGAGCCAATAATTGAAGATTTAACACTTAATCCCATGATCAAAGGATAAGAGCGCAGTGTGAAGACCAAATGCACATGAAACAAGTCATATTAGTGCTACAGATCCGCAGAACATGCTTCTCTCAGAAGTACACCATTCCTACAACGTCCTCCATGCCTCCTCGAGCCCAGGAAAGTTAAGGACACTGACAGAAGTGTATTAAAAGACTGTCAGGTAGCAGTTATGGAGTATGGAGTGGCCTTCAGATCTTTTCATCCAGATCACTAATTCTATAAGGCAGCGCAGAATGCCAAACACTAGAAAGGACTCCAAAGAAACATCATAGGTCAATCTTGGCCTGACAGAGTCTCCCTAACCATACTACAGAGTACTTACAATGATGCAGATTGCCATTAAGCAGAGTGGGCATGAACTCTTTCTCCACTCTGTCTTAATGAGATCCATTTAATGAATACCACCTACCATTGTTATCCTCTCCTCCTATAAGTAATCCCGAGAGCATATTGTAATGTTTTTTTGTTCGGTTATTGCCGATTGTTGTTAGAGGGATTCATTTTGACTGTTGGAACAGTCTTGGGAGGGAATAGCAGAGTAGTTGTTATGTAGTAGGCTGGGAGGAGAAGTATGGACTGTAACAGCCATTGAGCTCAGTGTATGTGACTGGTTTTGCATCAGTTAATCAAGCACATTTCATAGGAGCCTGGTCTATTACTACGGGTGATGTTTCTCTCTTTGTATATTTTATTTGCACTTTCATGATGTTCATTGCTGCTGGCTTGCATCAGAAATATGGCGTAGGATTTACCCTTGTTAGGTACCCTATGTCTCTGCTCTCCTTTCCTTCAATGTTTTCTACTATATGCGTTGTCTAAGAGTAAATTCAGCTAATTTAACTAGTGTAGCGGTTCCATATGCTGCTAGCTGATGTATGAATTCGGGGTTTTCTGCTTGGATATTCTTGCTGGTGTCAAAGCATTGAAGGTTCAAATTCCTTCTATGATCTATAGACCCTGGCTCTGTTAAAATTATCTCTGTTTTCCCTTGGAGTATGCTAAAGTTGACCTGGAGTTAAATGACCTCTGGTCCGATCTATAAGCTGCCCCTTTGTTCCTCCTTTGAGAGCTTCCTTTGAGTATGTCCAAGCAGGTCTGGAGTTAAATGACCTCTGACCTGATCTATAGATAGAAATTGGGTGTCTTTCCTTCTTTCACTTTCAATCCTTAATGTTCCATCCCATCATCTATCTAAAAAGATCCTTTAGTGTAGATTACTCAACCTGAGCTATCCCCTTTGCTAAAACATCCTACTGCTTTGTTCCTTTTCTTCCATTGCTTTCTCAGTTTATGACCTCTTGACTCAACCCAACAACCAACCAACCAAATCATTTAAAACCCCTCGTGCTTCATAACTATCCTAATATCACAGTTTGAGCTTCAAAGATATATATCATTCTTTGTTTATGGAGAGATCCCTCTCCGGGTCCAGGAGGGCTAGATCCTAGGGCCCCAAAGTGGTTATGATGTTGTCTCATCTTTTGGTCCTGCCAATCTGGTCAAAACATGAAAACCCCTAACATAATGGCAACTCCACTGAAGAACGAGACCAATTTTCCTTTAGATTGGCATCTCATTGCTGATGGTGGATAGCATCCTGCTTCAAACATTCATATACATCCACCTGGCGACTCCACACTCCATAACTCCCAAAAGAGCAAATGAATCCACTGGTAGAAGACTCTGAACTGGTTGAGAAGATACAGTGACCTCTTTTTGATTTACAAACATGCTTCCACACATACAGAGAAGATATGCCCCAATGATTAGGGAGCATATCCTTGGATTCCCACACAAAATGCCTGAAGTGGACTGGTTAAAAAACCTTCCTACCTTTCAGGGTGAAAACGTTGATGACCCCTTGCTACATCTCATCAAGTTTCATATACATGTGTGGAAATTTAAAGTTGAATGGCATGAATACTGCCTAATGAAAATGTTCATGGCAACATTAGAAGGAAAAGCTAGGGTCTGGTATGAATGGTTAGAACCTCGGAGTTTGTTTTCTTTAAGGGACATGCACCAAGTATTTTACAATAATTATAAAGGAAACTCTCCATCCTTATCATGGGATTGTTGTAATCAATCTCAGAATATCATACAGTACCTATTAGATATTGATGAGGATTTGGTTAATATGCATCCTGAAGATCTGTTAACAGCCATTCAAGAATTTCATTTGCATCCTAGCTATCACAAGAACATGGATGAATCAGCTGAGGAAGAAAGAAGTCAAGAGATCGTAGACATTCCTCAATATATTCCTGAAAACTCAGATGCTGATCCATCATCCCTTGGAGTTGAGGCTTTAGATGACATTCTGCCTCAAATCCAGTCTTCAAAGGAAATAGAGAGTTGCTGCACTTCTGCACAAAGGAACACAAGACCATCTTCCCCTTTGACAGAAGAAGAAATAGATCAGATCATCAATGGACATCCAGCCTCTAAATTTCTTTACAGATCAGACATTCTCGTCCATTCATCTGATGAGCTTTGTTGTACATAGTTGGAAAGCTCACATGTAAATCAAAGTGAAGAAAAATCTACTGATAACCTAGTATGTCTAATTGGTAGCATTACTTACATTCATTATTCTCTTATTTTTTATCTATCTGATGATGATGTTCTCTAAACAGAGGACGGTTTTGCAGGGTCATCATTAGAGAATTTATGGGAGGAGAATCAGTTCCCTTTACTTCCAGAGAGTAATGAGCCAATGAAGGCTATTTATGATACTGATGAAGAAAGCTTTAAAGGTGCAGAAGAGGGTGAAGGATCTCTAGATCTTTGCTTCACTCCATTACAACTCATCAGTAATGGTTTTCACATGGTTGGAGGTCAGCAGCCTTTCATCTCAGAAGATGAAGAGGAAAATAAGGATGAGATCTTTGAGCAGTTTGAAAGCAATGAGCCTTCTCTTGAAAAAGAGGAAGCAATGGAACAAACCACTGCTCAAGAATACTTAGATATTTTCACAGAGATTAGCCCACCAAAGCAGAATATATCAGAGCTCTGAGAGGTTTCAGCTGCAATATATGATGAGTCCTCCAGTTTAGAAAATGAAGAAGATGAGGGAGATTCTCTTTCTCAAGAGAGTCTTGTTCTTGATCCAGTGGAAGAAGAGGAAAGCCTGCCTGCCAGATGTTCATAACTAGGTATCATTTCATGATCCTTATGATCATTTCCTACACATGTTTGAAGAAGGATCAAGGGTCTTTTTGAGTAGCATATTGCAAACAGAAAGAAAAATTTTCAAAGCTGCTATCATGGAACAAAAGGAGTGGGAGCTACCCTGCCTATCCAACCTGCTCAAGGAGTTGAGCAAGAGAGACCAGTCATGGGATCATTTGATGGACTGGTTGCATTGGAAGACAATGTTTGTAAGCTAGACTATGAATATTCCAGTTAGAGTAGGGTAGGTAGGAAAAGCTCAATAAAGCTCAGTCTGTGAGTATGTAGTTAGTTGTTTTTAATTTCTGCAAAGTCCAGCAAGTCAGACAGTCTAATCCTGGCTTGACTGTTTTCAATTTCTATCTTAGAATGTAGAGAAGAAATCTGCTAGACAGTTTAATCCTAGCAGATAGTAGTTTAGGTAGAGAAACTATGAGGCCAACAGCCTAATCTGGTCTCATGGAGTAATAAGGGTAGATTCAGTAGAATAGGTTTATTTTCCTGCTTGTAAAAATTGATGATGTAAAGGGTCTGCTAGTCCAAATGCACCCTAGAAGAAAAAATGTTAGGACAATAGTATAGGAAGGTAGTTGTTTGAGAGAATTTTACTGCTAATATGATGTCTTCATGATTTGTGGCAGCTGATCCAAGAAAGAAAAGGGTGGCTCAAGCAGTAGGCATCTGGCCTACACCAAAGATTTATCTTCTGAATTCTTGACTCCTTCAAGAATAAGCCATCCCCATGTGGAGCCACTGTTAGCCCCCTATAAATTTTTGACAAGAAAACAGGGGGATAGAATGTTTTTGAGCCTCCAAGGAATGCATTTCCCCTGAAAACACATCATCCTTGAAGCCTCCTTATGCCTTTTGTCCTTTGATAAAATTCCCTCTCCTGAATTCCATTATAAAGCCTATCTGTTTGTGAAGAAATGCCCAAAGGCCTCCTTTTCCCTCTTATTTCATCTCTCCTAAACCTCTGCTCCATCCCCTTTTACTCCCCTCTCTTTCCCTCATTAACCCTCTAAATCCTCCCAAAATTTCCTTTAAATCCTACAAGTTCCCGTTGTTTGGCCCGATTTCCCCTTTTTCCCCCTACTGTTACCCTTTCCCAACCTCAAAATGCATTAAAATGGGCCAAAAACCCACTTTCTAACTTATAATAGGCCTAAGCCCCTTTCGGCTAAGCCCCGCAAACCACTTCCCCACATAACCCTGCACCGGAACCAGGCGCTAAGGCCTTGAGCGCTTATCGCAATCGCAACCGTCAGCGGGCACATTTCTATGTGTTAATGAAAAAATCTGATGAGATTGTGTTTTTGTTCTACACATCGCGGAAACAATCCCTGCCATTGATCTGAATAGATCGGACGACCCAACGCTAATTGCTGCGCACTCATCGCCCTTCCCATTCCGCCCCTCCAATTAAATTTGAACCGTCGATCTCTACCCGGATCGGACGGCTGGCGCTCCATCGCATCACGCCAGTCACATCGTACCTCCCCTCTGCACCTTGCGATTGCGATCCGTCGATCTGATCCTAGCCGCCCATTCATTCAAATCCAACGGCCCAGATCTCATTGCTCCCTGCCTGTTTCCCCCCACCGATTTAATCTCCACCGTTGATCCCCTGCGCGATCCAACGGTCAGTGCTTAATAGCACCATCGCTCCAATTGCAATCACAAGTGTTAATGTGTCACCCCTCTGCCTCCCCTAATTGCGATCCCCCGATCTGATCATAGCCGTCCGTTCATCCGAGATCAACGGCTCATATTGCATCGCTTCCCCCCATCACTTTTCTTCATCGAAGCCTTTATTAACTTCATCTTTCGACCTCCACCATTGATCTCCTCCTGAGATCAACGGTCCAAATTTAATTTCCCTTCGCCCATGCCGGGTCCCACCGTTTCAAATCCATTTCATATGTTTTTGCGCATTTCCTTAGTATTTCGATTCAAAGGGCCCGAATTATAATGTTTTATATTAAAAACTTATATCATTACGCCCGCCATTCGAAATTTAATACTTCCATGTTAAATTTCATTGCAAGTCGACCGTTTCCACCATTTCACTGCATTTCTCCACCACTTTCCATTGCATCCGCTGTTTCCACAGTTGCGCCACCGTTCCTCCACAGGCCTCCAAAACGATTATTCTACCACTGCCCTGGGTTGTTTGACAAGTTTATTCATTGTGCAGGGTTTACAGAGTGATATTGCACTCTGTCTCTACAGTCACATCCACTGTGGCTGAAAGCACAGAGAAGCCATCACCAGCAGCAAAAGTGTATCAGCAGCAGAGATTAAGGTGTTAGAGGCCATAATTGAAGATTTAACACTTAATCCCGTGATCAAAGGATAAGAGTGCAGCGTGAAGACCAAATGTACACGAAACAAGTCATATTAGTGCTACAGATCCACATAACACTCTTCTCTTAGAAGTAAACCATTCCTACAGCATCCTCCATGCCTCCTCGAGCCCATGAAAGTTAAGTACATTGACAGAAGTGTCTTAAAATACTGTCAGGTAGCAGTTATGGAGTATGGAGTGGCCTTAAGATCTTTTCATCCAGATCACTAATTCTATAAGGCAGCACAGTATGTCAAACACTAGAAAGGACTCCAAAGAAACATCAGAGGTCAATCTTGGCCTGACAGAGTCTCCCTAACCATACTACAGAGTTCTTACAGCGATGCAGATTGCCATTAAGCAGAGTGGGCATGAACTCTTTCTCCACTCTGTCTTAATGAGATCCATTTAATGAATACCACCTACCATTGTTATCCTCTCCTCCTATAAGTAATCCCGAGAGCATATTGTAATGTTTTGTTGTTCGGTTGTTACCGATTGCTGTTAGAGGGATTCATTTTGACTGTTGGAACAGTCTTGGGAGGGAATAGCAGAGTAGTTGTTATGTAGTAGGCTGGGAGGAGAAGTCTGGACTGTAACAACCATTGAGCTCAGTGTATGTGACTGGTTTTGCATCAGTTAATCAAGCACATTTCATAGGATCCTGGTCTATTACTACGGGTGATGTTTCTCTCTTTGTATCTTTTATTTGCACTTTCATGCTTTTCATTACTGTTGGCTTGCATCAGAAATATGGTGTAGGATTTACCCTTGTTAGGTACCCTATGTATCTGCTCTCCTTGCCTTCAATGTTTTCTGCTGTATGTGTTGTCTAAGAGTAAATTCAGCTAATTTAACTAGTGTAGCGGTTCCATATGCTGCTAGTTGATGTATGAATTCGGGGTTTGCTGCTTGGATATTCTTGCTGGTGTCAAAGCATTGAAGGTTCAAAGTCCTTCTATGATCTACAGACCCTGGCTCTGTTAAACCTATCTCTGTTTTCCCTTGGAGTATGCTAAAGCTGACCTGGAGTTAAATGACCTCTGGTCCGATCTATAAGCTGCCCCTTTGTTCCTCCTTTGAGAGTTGCCTTTGAGTATGTCCAAGCAGGTCTCGAGTTAAATGACCTCTGACCTGATCTATAGACAGAAATTGGGTGTCTTTCCTTCTTTCACTTTCAATCCTTAATGTTCCATCCCATCATCTATCTAAAAAGATCCTTTAGTGTAGATGACTTGCCCTCTGAAAGGCTTGGCTAATCGTTGCATGTAATTACCTTTCATGACTCTATAGCCCAATGGATGGCACTTTCTTGACCTATCCCCTTTGTTGAAACATCCTGTTGCTTTGTTCCTTTTCTTCCATTTCTTTCTCAGTTTATGACCTCTTGACTCAACCCAGTAACCAACCAACCAAATCATTTAAAACCCCTTGTGCTTCATAACTAGCCTAATATCACATTTTGAGCTTCAAAGATATATATCATTCTTTGTTTATGGAGAGATCCCTCTCCGGGTCCAGGAGGGCTAGATCCTAGGGGCCCAAATTGGTTATGATGTTGTCTCATCTTTTGGTCTTGCCAATCTGGCCAAAACATGAGAACCCCCAGCAGATGGATTTGCCATTTCTACTTGTTTCTCTTGCTTGAAGTTTTTTTGCTAACTAGTTTGAACTAATTGAGTATATAACATTGGTGGTATTTTTGTAATATGTTAAATCCTTTTTTGTATTAAATCAAGTATTTGTTGTAAAATATCAATCAATGTGTTATATCTTGTAAATTACAAGTATGGTAAATATGGGAAAACTATTGGTGCTTTGCATTTAAATATGCAAAATAGATAAAAAATACTCTTATTTATATTTTCATTATAATGATCACCAATGTTTTGAGTTGAGTGATTGACTTTTTAATCAATATATGCCTTGGCTCCAACAAGTGAAATATCTGTCCTCCAAAATACACTAGGATGACCATAACTGTTCCTTCAAATTGAAAGTTTGTTGTTGGAAATTAGTGTGGATTTTATATTCAAGAATCATATTGCAACTGGAATATGAAAGTTGCATTCCAAAATAATCATATTTGGGGGATTACTATTGGTGATTTATATATATATTTTTATGTCTATTTGGGATATTACTAGTAGTGATTGCTACATATTTTCGTTGTTGGAAATTTTCCCCAAATCACAACTAATTATGTACCACGGGTCAATAAAATAATGGGAAAGAAATTGTCTTTCCAATTTATCCACTTATATTGTAGTGATCCATAAATATAAGAAAAACATTAATAATTTGATATAGACTAGTTGGATTATTCATGCGTAGGCTTAAAGTTCACTGGAGGACTTGTAAACCAATACATTTGGTAAGGGAGCCGAACATTATCTCCAAATTCTATTCTCCAAATACTAGATTAGGCCTCAACAAAAAAGTGGGTCTCAATTTCCACTCCACACAAATATTTCTGAATGCCCAGAAAATCAACCAAATAAGATTTCTTTCCCTCAAATTCCCATTTTCACACATTGGTTATTGGAATTGCGTACCTGGAAAGCTATGGAGGCATGGCTAGGGGAATCCCATACTTTAGAGAACTTTAACTGCTAAGACATTCTCTTTTCCATACAAACTAGTATAATAAACTCCTAGGGAAGTGCATTGTAATCCTTCACTGATATTGATATATTGATATTTGTATAGTAAAGAATTTTCTCTCATTCATTTTCTATATTGATATTTCTATATTAAATAATTTAATCCTAATGGTACAGTGAGTTTTGTTTCAAATTATTCGTCACCATATAATGAAATAGCAATGGCCCGTAAGCTAGGACTATAGCATCACTACGTGGACCACATCCATTCCATGCCCTATTTTTATTTTTGATCAATTTTAGAGCCATTAGCTGAACATGATATTTGGTTTGATGCCCCAATCCAACTCTAAAGTTAATTCTATGAGATTCCCTATATAAAACAATTCTCCCTACTCCATATAACTAAGGGTCATCATTAAAATATGCCAATGCACCATCCGTATCCACTTGTACAATAATATGCCTAAGAGGCTTAGGTATTGTCGTTTGAGGAAAACTCTTTTAGAGAATTGAGAAGACATCAAATAGGAAAATTACATTGAATAGGAAGAATTTGCCTATCCTTAAATAAGTTGCCATTCATAGCTTGCTAAATACCCAAGATAGGATCTAGGGAAGTGTTTGGTAATCCTTCACTGAAGAGTTATGACACCAACCTCTTAGACCATTTTCAATTGCACCACCAATTCAAACATTTTTCAACCTAGTCAAATGTTTAATCTCCCTTTAACCTTGGTGCTTGGGACTTTACACTTTTGTGGGTGCTAGTTTGTGTTGCAATGGATCGATTTGACTCATGTATTTAAATACTTATGAGAAAAGTGCAGTAATTTATTGCTCACAAACCCACCTAAGGGGTTGAAATAGTGAACAATAAAGAATACACACCTCATCATTTATATGCCCAATTGTTTAAGATTAACTGGGAAACATCCCTAGAAACTGAAATATTTTTCTCATAAATGCTTAACGCAATTATAACTCAGTAGCTACTAAGAGAGATTCCCCCTTCAATTCCTATCCAGTCAAGTCATATTTTATATTTGGTATAAAAAATAAAATTGCATTACAAATTAGGGCCTAGTTTTCCAAATACTTGTATCCTCCAAGGGATTTGGGTTCTAAGTTATTTTAGGACTTGGAATTCTGCTTTGCTTTTTCCAAAATAAAATATTTGTTTGAAAATAACATTAACCAGTTTAGCGTATAGTTTTTTTTCCTCGGTTCCCCATTAAAATTCGTAGGGATCACACATAATATTCCTTTGTAGGCTTAAAATATACATAACCAACAATGAATTTCACTAGAAATCCAACTAGTAATCATTTAAAGCCTAGGTCGAAAAATCTTCTAGCATAATACCACTTAATTGGAAAATTTTCGTCCTGTTACTCAGAAATGCATGTCCATTTTTGAGACATTCCTCTTCATATAGTCATTAGGAATTGGATGTTTGATGAATATTGGAAGGATTATAGGTCCAACACTGCGGGTTTTTTTTTCATAATGAATTCGGTTGTTTGTGGTTTTGATCTTAGAAATATTGATGTGATTTAACCACCGCTCTTGTTTGTCTTGGATGAAATGGGAAAATTGGTAAAAGAAATGGTTCAAAACCCCTAAAAATTGATATTTATGGGTTGCATTGACTATACTCTAGTTCAAATTCAAGTGGATGATGTTCCTATTATGCTAACTGGTTAGATCCTGTAGAAATATTCTTGCAAATTTGTGGAGGAAAAAGGATAACAATTTTTGTATAGTTGGAAGAAATGATTGGACTTTTACTATTTAGGTTGCAAGGGGGAAATTCAAGAGGTTGAAAACATTTATTTTTGAGAGGAACATGCTTACATATTAATATTTACAAATCCACCCATGCTCAAGAAATTTGGATGTCATCTTAACCTTGTTAGAAATCATTACACCATATGTGGACAAGTAAAAACATACCATCCAAGTGTTCTTCGTATATGCGCGATGAGAATTCCTTTAAAAGGAGAATGCTTTCCTAAATATGGGTCCCAAAACAATATCATTATTGCAGGCTTAATTCAAATAGATTGACATTGGCATAAGTGGTATTGTTATGAAGTTGTAAATGCATTGCTTTAGACTGAGTTTGGGACCTTAAATAGTCAATAGACTGGAAACAATATCAAGGGCTCACTTCAGCAGCAAAGACCTCTTCCAACATGTAGAAAATGGAAATATAAGCATACTCCAAACCTTTTAAAGGGGATGCATCACCTTTAATATGTGTTGAAGGTTGTTAAAAAGTGATTATTGGATAATCTAGATTCTAGAAGAGGGATCCTAATCAAGAGGGCTTTATTGCATGCCATATATGAAAACAAGGTCAAAGTTTCAAACAAACATTAAGGGAGTTTTGTAGTTGTAATAAATGCACACATCTATTATGGCCTTTCTTATACTTCAATCCTGTGAAAACATGGTCAAGTCATTTTTCGTGTAGTTGGTTATCCATTGGATTGTCCCTAATTCTCATGATAATTTAAAGATATCCATGTCACATTTCAAGAGTATTGGTACATAATAAAGGAGTACCCAAGCTAGGAATGGCATAGTATTAAAAAATACAGATTAGAGAGGTCTCTTTCTTTATGCAACAACATTTTACCCACCTCCTATTCCCATTGGAGGTTGATGCTTTTTAAGGTGGGAAGGAATGATTAAGACTAAAATCCTCAAATTTACTAAGTTGGTTCCTTTTAAATCTATAGGATTGTATATTAGGTGAATTACATTATCTTTTATTATTCTTTTCATTACTTGTTGAGAGTGATAACATTTGTTGTCATGCACAAATCATGTAGTTAATTTTTCAATGGGATTTCCAAAAGTGATCTTGGGATTATCAAACAAATATTTCTTGATTTTCTAAATTATTGTATTATAAATTAATAATAGTTTTATTTACCAGTTATTGTGTGTCAATGTGCTTGAATTTCTACATTTTATTTTCTGCATTAGTTGATTTTGTATTTGAAACATTTAATTCTTGAGTTTATAAATTAGGAGGAGTAGGTGTAGGGGAGTATAACCCACAATTGTTAGTGGGGAGGAGACTGAGAGTGAGCTGGTTAATGTGCCAGCCATAAAACCACTTTCTAAACAAAGTGAGACATCAACAATTTTCATGCATGTCAAGCTATGGGGCTTCTTCTATGAGAGGATTAACCATTCCCTTACTAGTAAAAGGGGTATAGGAAATCAATAGCTAGCTGGCATATTAATCATTGTAGTTGATCAATGATTTAATTTTCTATTTGTTGAATCTTGATTTCAATTCTCTTTCTTGATTTATTTTCACAGCGTGGATGATTTTTTTCAGTAAATATTGAGCTTTTAGAAATCATTGTTTTCTCTACTATGAAGCTCCTTCTCAATTGGATTATATTGATGCATTCTCTGAAATCTAACATCTTGTAAAATTCTCATTCTTCATTATTTTGTTTGAGGGAGAGCCACATAACAAAATGCCATGATTGTGTCTAGGCATATTTGAAGACATGGGAAAGAAAGTTGAAAATGAAAACTTGTATGTATGTAGTTGGATTCACTTAGAATAAGAAATCAACTGTATTACAATTAGGATTTTGTTAGTTATACCTATAGTTTTATAGAGAGTCCATTTTCCTGTAATATCGGTCATCTTTGTTAATTTTTTTTTTTAATCTGAAATATGCAAGTTTTCCTTTTAACATGAATTCCTCTAAGAAATATTGTACACAATTTTTTACTTGCTTGCTTGAATTTTCTATCACATGGTTAATCTATATTTTTTTAGTACTAGAAGCATTTTATGAAAATTAATGAAATTCACTACATCATTTGGCAAGGCCTTTAGGCAGCTTCAAAAACCTAAAATATTGAATGCGAAAAATGTTTCGAGGATATAATAGAAATTGTCATGGATAAAGCAAAGAATTTTGAAGATGAGTTCTCCAAGTAGTATTTCTCTTTGAACAAGACCACTATTTGTAGTGGATTGCCAATATTAATAGTTGTTTATCAACCTTCAACAAAAATCTTATCTTTTTTTATTGATTATTAATTGATGGAATTGCTATTTCTACTTGTTGCTCTTTCTTGAAGCTTTTTTGAAAACTAGTTTGAACTAATTGTGGATCGAACATTGGTGGTATTGTTGTACTATGTTAAATCATTTTTTGTATTGAATCAAGTATTTGTTGTAAAATATCAATCAATATGTTATATCTTGAAAATTACAAGTATTTTAAATACGAGAAAACTATTGGTGCTTTGCATTTAAATTTGAAAAATAGATCAAAACTACTCTTATTTATCTTTTCATTATAATGATCACTAATGTTTTGAGTTGAGTGATTGAATTTTTAATCAATATAAGCCTTTTCACTAGGGAGTGAAATATCTAGCCTCCAAAATACATTATGATGACCACAGGTGTTCCTTCAAATTGGAAGTTGGGTGTTGGAAATTAGTGTGGATTTTATATTCAAGAATCATATAGCAACTAGAATATGAAAGTTACGTTCCAAAATAATCATATTTTGAGGATTACTAGTGGTGATTGCTACATATTTTTTATGATTATTTGGGAGATTACTAGTGGTCATTGCTACATATTTTAGTTGTCGAAAATTTGCTCCAAATCACAGCTAATATTGCACCACGGGTCAGGAACCAAATGGGAAGAGAATTGTCTTTGCAATTTATCCACTTATATCATAGTGATCCATAAGCATAAACAAAACATTAATAATTTGATATAGACTAGTTGGCTTGTTCATGTGTTCTTATCTGAAGAAATGCTCATCAAACTTGGGCATTCTTGACATCATCGATCTCCAGCCCTAAACTTATTCACCTATCCTTCTATATTATTCAATTATATACATGTATACGAGGCTATCGTATTATTGTATCATTTTTATTTCATTTCATTTTATTCTATACTTATATTTTGGATTTTCTAGGAGTTGTGTTTGCACTCCCACGTTGTATAAGTAATACACAACTTGAGCTTTTTTGCAGGTAACTTAGTTGACATGATTGTGCCTAAGCCTTCCCTGAAGTTAATACTAATTTTTCTAAGGTGTTATTTTCTATGGTGACATTTTATTTGATTTTTTTATGTAGGTCATCTGGCCACATACTGGTATATGTTGTATAAATCCTTTATAATCTAGTTTAGTTTAAATTCTAGTGTTCATCATCTTTCATGTCTTATACTTTGCATTGTATCTTCTTTTATTTTCAGAAAATTAAAATAATAATAATAATAATAAAAAAACTCATTATTTATGGTAAGAAGTAGCAATTGAAGAAAGAGGAGAACAATAACACTGGAGCAACAAATGCAATAAGAGAGAGAATAAAACCGGTCGAGTGATACTCGTAGAGCCAATAACCCGCATAAGATACACACATAGAGACTAACAGTTAAGTCTTTAGAGTTGGTGAATTCACCTGCAATGCCTTGCAAACACAATGATCACGTTTTGAAGTGATGAAACAATATTTTATGCATAAATTGAAGTCCAACCAATATTAAGTTGGAAACTCATATTGCAATACTTGATATTCTATATAATATAATTTATGTGGTTGAAATTATTTATAGTTCACTTGATATTATTTAGTATTGTAATTAAAATATGTAACTTTGCATATTAATATTAGATGAACATGCACATTGTATGAATTTTTTTTCATTTTATCACAAAATCATATTAATTAATTTATGTTGATTAATAATGAACACATAAAGTCAATCTAAAACTACTAAATTAGTTTTTTATATTGATTAATGATGAACACAAATAAAAGGAATATACAAATAAATTAGTTGTTTATAACGATTATTAATGAAAGTAAATTAAATGAATATAAGCTATTAAATTAGTCATTTATATAATTAATGTGAGACTACCAAAAAAATATAAATGACTACTGAAAATGATAAATTTATGATTACAAATGAATACTAAATTTTATATACATACGACTATTAGTAGCTAATTTATAGTATCTTATAACATGACCAACATTTTGGTTATATTTCTTTGGTCATTAATTGGTTTTCTCAGGTGATTGTATAGTAATATATTTTGTTGTATATTTAGTCATTAATTGTGGCAATTAATGGCTAAATCAATGACTAAATTTATGACCAAATTTATGACTAAATATACTTCTAGACAATAAAATTGAAACAACCAATTAGTGGCTAAGCTAAAAATGACTAAAATTTGGCTGCGTTATAAGATACTGTAAACTAGCTACTATTGGTCACCAATCGAAAAATGGTCGTTTATATGAAAATTTTAGTTTTTTTTTAGTAACTAATTAGAAATTTTGTACTAGTTCATGTATTCTATCAGAAAGTGATCCATCAATATTATCATGTGGTCTAGCTTCATGTTATATTGCTTTCTTTTGAACCATATATCTTCCAAGGATATTTCATCCAGCCATATGGTTATCAACTTGTGGAAGTCATCTACTTCCATTTGGCAGCCCTGCATAATCTCATCATATGTTATTCAATTATAAATATGAATTCCTAAATCAAAATTTACCTTAGTGATGATCTTTCACCATGACATCCTTATTGTAGGCATCAATATCCTTTGTTTATGTTGACACATCTCAAAAGATATGTATTTACAAGGGTTTTCATCTTTTTCATACTTCTTATCATAGTCTACATATCTTCCCAGGATATTTTCTAGTTAAGTCTTATTGGCTCCTTGGATGTTTCCTTCTTCTTTGCATGGTTGTGCTTTTCACTATCTCTTCCCTTTTTCTTTTCTCCACACAATTTATTTCATTCCGAGGAAATTCCATAGTGAAGTTCCTTGATAATGTAAAATCACCTCATATTCCATATGAGGACATATTATGTTGATTTCATCTTATGTGAAACATGTTTTTTGACAACCTATGCATCATAAGAGTTTCTACTTTCTTTGACCATACTTCTAAGGATAAAAGTAGAGTAACTACAACCATATGACTACATAGTATCTAGTGTTATCATAAACGTATATATACCTCATTTCCTTCTTTGAGTTATCCTGTAGAATTTTTTCCATGTAGTTTTTATTCCCTTGATCTGCTTCATCAATAAGTCATCGTATTCTAATCCCAAAATTATTAGAATTCTTGATGAAACCTTTTAGCTTAATTTTTAACCATTAAATCCCAAAATGATTTCATGATAACAATGTCTTCTCATGTTTCCATATTGATTAATGAATGATGAACCATGACTCAGATGACCGCCTTTTTATAAATACAATGAGGTTCCAGGAGTCATTTTTATTTCACAAAATAAATGTTTTTCAAACACCCTCATATGACGAGTACTCCTTACCTATAATGCTTCTATCATGATGCTAATTTAAATTGATGCATCTATCCAACATGCAATGCTTCCTAACATACCATTATACAATCGACAAAAAACTCTTATTTTTCAACAACATAAATGTTTTTTAGACACCTCCTATGATTAGTACTCCTTAATTGTAATGATTCTATCATGATGCTAATTTAAAATGACGCATCTATCCAACATGAAATTCTTCCTAACATACCATTATAAAATAGACAAAAAACTCTTAGAGGTGAATATGATATCATTCATAGAGGATATATTTTACTTATTCTTCCTTATACTTCTTTGAATCTGGTTCTTCCTTTTCTCTGGCAACATGGGATTCTTCCCTATTTCTATTGTTTTTATTATATGAGGGAAAATTTCTTTTAAGTGCCCAACTTCATTACATCCATAGCATCTTATCTTATTCACATTTATTTTCCTTATTCGAGGACCCGAATTTCCAAATCTTTCTTTTCTTGATTCCCTAATATTGGCTTGGTTTGATTTAGTTTCTTTTGTCTTACATAAATACCATATATCCTAAAATGTTATTACTTATTTCTTCCCATATGTGTTTGAAGTGAATTTTCCCCATTCCTTAGGTAGAGAATTTAGTACCACAGTGAGTATTTCTCCATGAGACACGACTTCTCCTAATTTCTAAATTTGATCTCAAATTGCGGAAATATTCATAAAATACGAGGTTATTCCTTCCTTTATTGATATTTTCAACTTTAATAATTCTTATCTTAAAGTTATTATTTCTCTTACAGGACTTTGTAATGTTCCTTTTTCAGGATTGCTCATGAATCATGTATCAAAAACGCATTTCCAGAAGAAAAAAAATGCAATAAAATAGTAAAATGGACTCTTAGATCCCATATATTAGTCAATATACATTCTAAATCCAAGAATAGAGCTGAAACAAATCAAACTAGGTGGGCTAAACAGACTTCCCACACTAGTGTAGCTAAAACTAGTGAAAAACCCCAAGACTGCAAAATGCCGAAGCAACTGCTCAAGGGATTGCGCAATATAAGAGAAGGTTTACACATAAAATAATCAGAGAACAATAGATATACTCAGGTATTGATAAAAAATTCTGGAGAACAGAGATCTAAGCTCCCTTTACAAAATACAAAAGAAACCGGCAAGGGTTTCTTGTCAAACACTCTCTATATAAAATGTGATATTTAGAAAATGACTGAATAATCATTGCAAAACTGAAGTGCATGAGTGAAATAGGCTGAAATATGTCTGATCTAATGCATAACCCTCAAGGGCTTCCTCCCATGAAAGGTTGAACCTCTCAATCACAAGGAAACTCAGCAATGGAGCCACCAAACCATGCAATAAGTTTTGCCTCCTGAAAAGCGCACTCCCTAGAAGAAACAACGTTGGGAGGGTAAGAGAAATGTGTGGTATGATACCAAAGATCTGAAATAATCTCTGGATCTCTCCAAACAGATCTCTCAAGTGAAGGAAACCTTCCTCCAATGATAAACTAGCTCAGAAGCCGGGATTCCAATCCCTTCCATTGTTGCACCCAGCAACACTGCACAATCTCTGGCAAAGATGTGCTGATGAAGATGGCTGAAGCTTGGCTTGAAAAAATGATGTGGAATGATGAATAAAAACTCTCCAAATGAGCTCCTCAAAGGAAAGAGGTGGGATTCCCGCCCGGGAACACCTAGTGCTAAAAAGCACTACAACTTTTCTAAGCAACAAAGCAGCAACAATTCTTGGCAGCCAAGAATGATAATAATCTACAACATGATGAAAAATGCTGCCATCCTCTTCCTTATATAAGATGTGAGTTTTCTTTCCCTTGGCCCCACTCACTTAGGTTGCTTCTAACCCAAGATACCTTTCCCTCCAAAATTGCGTTTTCCAGCCTAAGATTCCTCCTCCACTAAAACTGCGTTGTTGACTTTAGTCAAAGAAGCTTCAATTTAACCTTGTTCACACATGGAGGTGTTTCATTTGGCTAGAAAGAGTGTCTCCTTTCACATTTGGAGTATTCTCATCCTCCTTAGGAGACTTATGGGGTTTTCTACCCATTTATTTACCGGCTACAGCTGCTGCTAACTCTAATGCTCCATTTAGCTTGGAAGCTAAAATTTTGGAACATTACAGACTTACTGAGAATAGCTCTACTAATTTATGATATATCACTTTTGATGATTCTATATTTTACACATAGGGAATGATAGAGTCCTTTATGGATTCTATAAGGATTCTTCTAGATCTTATTTCTCCCTTCGTGTAGTTGGTATTGACTTGACTATTTTATTTTGATGGTTCAACATGAGAACCTTTGGCATATTCCATTACTTCACTTTCAATTAAGTTTAGATCTCTCCTTATCTTTCATGCATGAAAATTTTCAGTTCTAGATAGTTTGTTACTTTCCTTGTAAGAAATAATGTTGATAGATATAGGATACTTACTTGGAAATATGTTGACTGTTGTATTCTAGAAAATAATCCTTTATCTTCTTGGTGCTTGAGTGTCTTCTTGTCAAATAGCCCTTTCTAACACCTTAGCTCTAAATCCATGTTGAGAATTTGATAGGGCATAGTTTAATCCAATTCTCTACTTGTTAATTACTTGTGAACTTATTCTCTTACTTTGATCTTGTCTTCATTAGCTTATTAGGTCTTTCATCAAGTCAATTATCAAAATACAAAAGACAAAGGATTTTTTCTCTTCAAGTTAGGGCCAAAACCTCTCTCTCTTGGAGAGGAAAACCCATAAGTAATTATTCTTATAATATTTCGCTTGACAAGTACTGTGACTATGACACAAACCCTTTACCTATGTATGCCTCCAAGACCTTCTCACTCCTCCCTTGTAGCTTCTTTTTTTTCTACATTGTTCTGCACCGTTTTGCACTAGACTTAGAAATCTCAGTTCCCAACCCTTAAATAATGTGATTCCTTTCATTCTTCCTTTAATCTGCCCTCGATCTTTAATATAATCTTTCTTGATCCTTTTCTTTCACTCTATATACCCAAGGATGGTGATCTATTCTCTTGTTGTAATTACCCTTCTTTATGTTGCATACACTTCCGAAATCACACTAATAGATAAGCTCGAGAATGAGGCTTGTACAACCTTACCTTTGTACTGATTATGATCTCTTTTACGCACTATATGGTAGACTAGTATGACTTAGATATTAGCCTCTTTTTTGCATACACTAGTAGCCCTTATTTCTGTGGTGTCTCCCTTACTTTCTTTTCACTGAAGTTCAAACTTTCTTTCAGACTTAGACCCAAAACACATATAAAAGACCCTCTCTTCCTTCGTTGATTTTTTCTTCTTTCTTTGCACTTAACTCAGATCTTATCTCACATTTTATTGCAGAATTATCCAAATTCTTGATTCTTTAATGAGATTGTAGTCCTCTTATTAATAGAGATTATATCTCCTACTCTAGGCTAACATGATCATTTGTGGGTAGGCCAACTGTACCAAGCCTAATATCTTTACCATGGTTTGATCCGACTTCAAGGAGCTAAGTGACAAGGTCTTGGAGAATTTATTTGCATCATCATTTTTTTCTCTCATAAGTGTAACATGATTCCATATTCATGATTATAATTATATTTATGACTAGAAAAATCATTAAATACATCAAGAAGAGTTATTTGACCTATAACAAAACTCCTTGCCCATGAAATCCATGATGCAAATATTACAAAAATACATTTTATTATCTTTGTCTTTTTCATCACATAAATTCATATTTATTGGTCATTATGAAGACCGAACCTAGTTACACTTGTCAACGCCCCTCCACCTTTCCGTCGTGGTCACATGTTATCATATAACCTTAGGACATGGACGGTCAAGCGAACCTGTCAGCCGCCTCCCCCCCCCCCCCCCAAAAAAGAAAAAACATAAAACTGTTATATTATAAATATAATTCACCCACAATGACTATTAGGAGCCATCGTGTAGTATAATGGTAGGACTATCGGTTAGCTCACTGGAGGTCTTGGGGCCAAACCCTGTCAAGTTAGTCGGACACTGAACAAAATTTTGCATGAGTTATGAGGGCCACTTGGCACCCTTTCATTGGCCCATGTGGCACCTCCTAATTGGTCCAACCAAAACACAATAAACAATAAAAATTCGTCGACCCAACCTTTATGACCTGCCACATGTCACCCAATCAAAATAATTAAAGATAGTGATATTTACAATTATTTTATCAAGAAACACTTCTATTTCTATGGAAAATAATGTTTCAACATCCTGTCATTCACAGGTCCACCAAATAACTTTGTTCCATCCAATTCTTTGAGGATAAATGCATTGTGACACCTGTGGGCTTGGATGATATAAGGTCCTACCCATAGGTTGTTAAACTTACCATGTTTACTCTTTTCTTCTCTTCTTGAATCCCATTTTAAAACAATGTCCCCTAATTGAAAATGATCAACCTTAGTACGTCTGTTATAAATTTTCTTGACACTTTCATGTATCACTTGTGTTTTGTTGTACACTTCTTCCCTAGATTGCTGCAGCTGTATGGTTTGATTTATCCTTCTCTGGATATCATTTGATTCCACCTGAAACTCCTGCATCATATTCATAACTGAGAGACCTAAAGAGGTTGGAAAGAAAACATCCATTCCATAAACTAATTGGTATGGGGACATGCCAATTTATTTCTTGGTGGTGAGTCTGTCAGCCCACAATGAATTTACCAGCTTATTGTGCCATGAATCTTTGTTGTCTTCTACTAATTTTTTTATAATATTGACCAAAATCTTATTTGAGGATTCAACTAACCCATTCCCCTGAGGGTAATAAGAAATTGAATGCCCCATAGTGATCTGATACCTATTGTATAAATCAACCATTTTCTTTTACTTAAAAGTTGTTGCATTGTTCGTGATAAGTTTACGGGGACATCCAAATCTTGAAAGTATATTGGCTTCTAAAAATTTGATGATCACATCATGTGTTGCTTATCTTGAGGGTATGGCTTCAATCCATTTAGTGAAATAGTCAGTGGTTGTGAGGATTCATTTGTGCTGGGCTGAGGATGGTGGATGGATTTCTCCAACGAAATCCAAACCCCCACTACAAGAAAAAAGCACATTGGTGAGGGTCATGCTTGTGACGGACCTTTAAGGTCCGTCACCAATGTCACATATGGTGACGGCCTTTAAAAAACCGTCACTGTAAGTGTATATAGTGATGGTCCTTTATGGTCCGTCACCAAAGGCATTTTCAATGACACTTTTGGTGAGGGTTGTTAAAGGCCCGTCACTAATTCTCTCTTTGGCGACACTTCCAGTGACGAACTTTTAATGACCCTCACCAATGCTCTTTTTGTTACTTTTGGTGACGGTCAAAAAATGTCAGTCATCATTGATCATTAAAAAACCGTCACTGTAAGTGTATATAGTGATGGTCCTTTATGGTCCGTCACCAAATACATTTTGAATGACACTTTTGGTGAGGGTCGTTAAAGGCCCATCACTAATTCTCTCTTTGGTGACACTTCTAGTGACGAATTTTTAATGACCCTCACCAATGCTCGTTTTGTTACTTTTGGTGACGGTCAAAAAATGGCCGTCATCATTGATCATTCCAATGAGTTTTTGATGACGCTATGTACCTGTTAATATATTTTTTTGTCAAAAGTTAACGATTTAATACCATTATTGTGGAGTATTTTTTATAATATTTCCAAAGCCATAGTGGTTAGGGTCGGTGAATTTTTTAGAAGTAATTAGTGTGTATCATTTCCCTCAAGTAATAACTAGTCAAATAGAGATTTCCTATGAGTCAACAGATGATTCATATATATTAAGTTTATTATCTAGAAAATTCCCTTTAGATAAAGTTCCATTATTGTGTGTAGGAAATATATTATTTAATACATAATCAAGCTTTGACAATTCTATTAATGAGAAAGACCTAACGATCCTCACCAATCTGGGCATGCCTTAAATTAATGCTTTGGCACACACTAACATTTCTTAGCACCCCACATGTATTGGAACATATTTGTACCTAGAACATCTTGTGATGACACTTACGCCCAAGCACATGGTGACATGCACTAGCACAACATCGTACTCTGCTAACATGTGTTGGCATGCTGCATATAGTCCCTAGCATGCCCTGGAACACCTTGGTTAAATGCATTGACATACATTAGCACTTGGCACACAATGCCACTTGGCATGTATTGGGACCTATTATTAGTGTGCCTAGCATGCCCCTTTTCAAAAAGATAAAGTCCTGACTTATTAACCCTCTTAATATTGGTTCTTCCTTTTGTTGCCTCGACACATATTGACATACCCTGGCACCCTGCGCCACAATATCCTTAGCACCTAGCATGTATTGGCATATCTTGGCACTATTAATTGGCACATGATATAATTAGCACACCCTGGAACTCCTAAGCACACTTTGGGAATTCTTGACATGCCTTGATATTCCCTAGCATGCCTTACCAATTCTTAGCATACCTTGTCAGTCCCTCCTTGGCATGACAACTAACACTCATTAACACTAGTCTCTGGCGCACGTTCCTCATATTCATTAACTTTCATGAATTTTTACTTAGTGCTCCCTTAATGTTTTTTCCTAGTAATCCTTAACACTCATGAACATGCATTATCACTCTCTAGCACACTTTAGCACTCTTCAACATTTCCTTCCACTTCATAACATGCATAACACTAGTTCCTGACACATATTGGCGCTTGGCACGTGTTGGTGCTTGGAAAGTCTTAGCATGTGTGGAATACGTTGAGATGCCTTGGTATGATTTGGCATGGTTTAATATTAAATTTATTTGTGATTATCAGTTGTTGGAAAGTAGATGAGAAGAAAAAAAGGAATAATTGGCACTTAGAATGCACTAAGACTTTGCACTTGGCACCTATTGTTGCCTAGTGTTGGTGTGCCTAGCATGCCCCTCTTGGAAAAGGTAAATCGATGACTTATTAACCCTCTTATGTGTTCATTTCCTTGTAGTTTAAATTTTTTCTCCCTTTTGTTGTCTTGACATTCCCTAACATGCATTGACACACCCTTTCACATCTTGGCATGCCTTATCACTTAGCACATATTAGCATGTTTGACATGTATTCCCACTATCTGGCACATCAAGGGGGTGAAGAGAGATGTAGTCCTAAAGTAGGTCGAGTACGAGGGCGAGTAAGGGTTGCTAAAGGGAGGTCATGATCATCCTCCAAGAGCAAGATCATCATGTGAGTGTTCAGAAGAATGTTACATACCTTAAGGGTTGGTTTGCACTAGGAAGTAGGATGGCATATTGTTGGTTCTCTTCTGGCAGATCGAGCTTAAGAGAGGTTTCTCATGAGAATCTGGGCATGTGATTTCAATGGTGTCTTTGTGTGAAGGCCGCATCAAATTCTCAAATGTTGAAATTTGCAACAAGAAACAGTGAGATTGGAAACCAGAAAGGACAAAAAAAAATGCACCCACACTGGTGAGGAATTTTGATGCACCAGGAGTGAGGAATGTGGGGCGTCTAATTTATTTTTCCCTTAAATAAATTGGACAATAAATTTTAATTTCATCTCATAACAACTTGTGTTAGTTAATTAAGTCATGATGACCGAGTTAGCTCAAGAAATTCAAGTAGTTGAGGGTCTAATATGAGGCATATAGAGGGATTCTAATATTTTTTGGGTCCAGTTGAAATTGATGCATTAGTGGGGTGCAAGTGTAATTAACTCAGTTAAATGCGTTAAAATCAGTTTAACTGGTTCTAACTAAGTTATGAGCTAGCGAGAGGTCCAGTGAATTAAATTAGATTTAATTCACAATGAGTGATCAATCATATAACTGATAATTCGCTATTAATAGTAGTATGCATGTCAGTTTCGAGAAATACCCAGTTGAGACAGAGGTTAAAGGGAACATAACTATCAGTTGTATTCAGATAAAATTTCCCATGTGAAATTATAGAGTCATTGGGATTCCATAATGGATTGTGCAATCAAGGAAGATTGATTTTCCTAATTAATAAGCAGTTAATTCCCTAGCTAGGATCGTATGAGCAAGGCAGGCTGAAGTAAGGATCATAATTGGCTAAGTACTAGACCGAGTTTGCCTAGATCAACGAGAGACAATTGACAGAGTGTCGGAGAATCTCATGAGAGATTAAGCATTAATGTTTTGTTTCATGATTCCTTGACTTAATACACAATAGAGATAGAGGGCCTTTGAGCAGTTTCTTTCCCCAAATACATCATGTTGTTGTGCGATTGATAATTGATTTCTCTTACTTATATGTGATTGTGCGATCGTGTTTTGTTTCCGCAAATTGTAGGAAGGATTCATTATCTTGTTTTAGTATATTACAAGATTAGATTGAATCTTGTTGGTTAGATTTTCTACATGGTATTAGAGCAGAATTTTTTTGGGCGACGAGTTTGCATAGAATATTTGAATATTTTGGTGTAAAATTTTCAAAAAAAAATAGGCTATTTGGATTCCTTGCGAAAATCTACCGAAATAGAAAAAAAAAATCGGTCGAATCGGAGCTCGGATGAGGGAGATATCATCGATTTAAAATCAACTCTTTTTTAGAAAATTTTTGTAACGTCGGGACAATTACACTGTGCGCGAGTCAAGAACCTATATGTAATTGAGGTACCAGATGCATGCAAAGCTTTGAGGAGAAAGGCATAAGTTAGAGACTTGGTGGTTTAAAGGGAGCATAAATACCTCTTAACATGAATCTTCATGAGAAGCGGTCTCAGAAGGTTGTGGAGTAGTTGCCACAATTGGAGAAGTAGAGAGGAGACTGAGTGGAAGCATCCACTCAAGCAGAGACCTCCATGAGGGGGAAATTTCGAGCCAGATGGGAAGAGGGAGCAGCCATACCTGGAGGTGTAAGCCGGTGGGGTGATGTGTAGACATAATCCCAAGATAAGAAATTTGGGCAAGGTCCATTGAGATGGCGTGTGATCTCATGGATCGAACCTGGCTACGAGGAGCCACAGTACAATATTAGTAGGAAGGATCAGTTAAATTGATGTAGTCAGATGTCAGCAAGACAGAAATCAGAGTCAGATGTCAAATACTGGATCACAAATTAGAGTTAGCAATAGTTCAAAGGGCACGGATGCAGATGTCAGCAGCAGTGCAGAAAATCCATTACTAGACAGATGCAGTAGCTAGCAGCAGCCAGAAGATTCTGATGAAAGATGCATTATACTGAGTAAGTTGTTCGGAGGCTATTCAGTTTTAGGACTTGCAGGTGCAAACAACACTAGAGAAGTGTAGCATGCAGAACATTCCAAAAGTACCGAATGGAGATAGATTGAATTCCTTTCTTGTTGAGAGGGAGTATTGAAATTTGCAACAAGAAATAGTGAAATTGGAAACTAGAAAGGACAAAAAAAATGCACCCACTCTAGTGAGGAATTTTGATGTACCAGGAGTGAGGAATGTGAGGCGTCTAATTTATTTTTCCCTTAAATAAATTGGACAATAAATTGTAATTTTGTCTCATAACAACTTGTGTCAGTTAACTAAGTCATGATGATTGAGTTAGCTCAAGAAATTCGATTTAAGGTGATCGAGGTGGATATTGGTAGCCACCCGCCTATTCCACTTGCGCCCTAGCCATTGTCTCTTTCAATTTTTCAATTTCCTTAATTATAGCACAGTTTACTATTTTTGTCAGTTTTCAGGTCCTGAACTTCCGGAGCCATTTTGAGGCCCCAAACGACGTTTTTTGGGCAAGAAAGGTTTAGCGATTTCATAGAAATCGCATTAGCAGTTGTAGTCCTCGAAGAGATATTTCTAACAAGGTATCATGTGCATCAAACGAAGATCATATGACCAAGTTACGACCCCGGAAAGTTGGCTGCCCAACTAACCCCAACGGGGCCCATAAAATCTTGGTGTTACATCTCCTCGGGTTAGGGTTTTGATTGTTTAGGATTTTATCTTATTTTTAAATAATAAAAAAGACCCTTCATCCTTATTGTAACACAGTTCAGAGGAACATAACTATCATTTGTATTTATAGAAAATTTCCCATGTGCAATTATAAAGTCATTGGGATGCCATGATGGATTGTGCAATCAAGGAAGGTTGATTTTCCTAATTAATATGGAGATAATTCCATAGGAATTGCGTGAGCAAGGCAGGCTGAGAATTGGCTAAGCATTAGACCGATTTTTCCTAGATCAGCATGAGACAATTGGCAAAGTGTTTGAGAATCTCAAGAGAGATTAAGCATTGTATTGTTTCATGATTCCTTGACTTAATACAAAATAGAGATAGAGGTTTTTGAGCAGTTGCTTCCCCAGATACATCTTGTGTTGTGCGATTGATAACTTGTTTCTCTTACTTATATGTGATTGTGTGATCGTGTGTTGTTTCCACAAATTGTAGGAAGGATTCAATATCTTGTTTTAGTACATTACAAGATTAGATTGAATCTCGTTGGTTAGATTTTCTACATGAAATAGAAGAGAGGGTTGATACCATCTTGCCTTGTGGTGGTTAGTAGGTTGCAAGGTCTGTGATAAAGACCAACATAAATGGAGGAGGGCTTGCACTGTAATTTAGAGCCATAACAGAAGTCGACACAGGTGTAATATTGACTGATTTAACCCTAGTTTGAGGGTCGACATTGAGATCTGAAGTTCATGTCAAGATTCAGTCAAAGAAATGCCCAGAATCTATGGATTCATATGAGCTAGGTCGAGTCTCTTATGGAGGAAAGAGTCGTGTTTTTTCTATGTGTGGATAGGGTTTGTTCTACAACAATTAGAAGTACATAAGTATAATGCCCTAGTTAGGACAGTTTCCTAGCATGTTTAGTTCATAAGGTATGCCCTTAAGATTGTGACAAATTTGCGTAGAAGAAGACAGGTTGTGACCCTTAGAGCGAGGTTTATTTCTGAAATAAAGACCACAGATCTAGAAGATGGTTTGCAGATTCAGTATGTGTGGAGACAATAGATCCAAAGGAGGGTGGAACCTGAGCAGAAGATTGAGCATGCAGAAGAAATGTGCCATATGGAGAATGGATTGACATGCAGAGGAGTTGATTTTGGTCAACTTTCCATAGAGTTTTAGACAAATATCTGAAGAAACCTATAAAAAATTAGTAAATGGACTGTTAGTGGCTGATTTGTGACCCCAGTTTAGTCATCTATAGATTGTTAGAAGTATGATAAGAGGAGTAATTCATATCTATTCGTAGATTGGACAACAAAGATCAAATTTTCGATACACAAGAACAATGATCTTGAGAGGACTCAAACCCTTGTTAGGTGGCAGATTTGAAGAGCCCTAGATGAAGACAATATTGTGGGGCCCTAGATTAGTAAAAATAATTAATTGTGGTTGGGCAGATTGATGGTAGTCCAAGTACAGTTGGAGGGTTGTTAGATTACTGTCAAAGAAGAGCCCTGACTCTTGTTCTGGTGAAGTACAACAAAATTGGTAGAAGCATAGGTTTATAGGGCCTAAGGATGTGCAGACTTTCAAGGACTAAATTAATAGTCAAGTGGGCTAACCAACTAGCCCTAGTTCACTATATTGTAGAGGATTGATTCAGAGAGAAGAAGGGAAGCCTCCATAGCCCTGGAATTCTCATCTTGGAGCTGTAATATGGCAAAAGTGGGCATACGAAAGAGTTGTTCACAAATGGAATTGTGAACAACTTGTTACCACTCAAACTAGTAGTGGACCTAAAAGGTGTTCCTAAGAGGGCAATTGCTAGGACAAGGGAAACAATGGAAGCTTAGCCCATTGTCACCACAACTAAGGCTCTGTGCTCTTCACAGAATTTCACCGATGGGTGGAGTCTCGGTAGTTTAGGAAGTCACTTGTAGAGTATTGGTCAATGAATAGGTGGGAAGTGACCCTCGAAACCCTTTCTCTAAGATAAAATAAAGAGTGGGACTTGCTTTCCTTCTAAGCAAGTGAATTTATCTTCTAGGGAGAGAAGAGGGGGATTGAAGGGTTGAGGGAGAAGGAAAAGACTTATGAAGGAAGTTCTCAATCCCTAAAATCCTTTGGGAACTTGGATTCCTAAATGGTCCTTGATGAAAGGCCTTTGACACCAAATGGGACCACACGGGGCCAAGTGGACCCAGCCCAGGTTCGGGGATGGAATTTAGCAACCAATGATGTTCCTATACTGGAAAGGTTAGGGGAAAGGATCAGACAAGAGTTTCTACTTCGATAGGTCAAATTGATCCTACTAGGTTCTATCCTTTGGACCACCTAGGCAAAACTTGATCCTAGAGCTAGGGCTTGAGGTATCTGAATATTCCACCGTCGGAATTGGCCCAAGTTTTGAGGAGAGTGAGGGTACCCAACAACGCAGCTACCTCTAGGAGATAGAAGTTTTCCTCTAGCTAGATTCCTAGGAAATTGTTGCCCTAGGTGACCTAATGGGGCTAGACCTAGGGAATGTGAAAATTTTCTTTAACTCTAAATCTCCAAATTCATCAAATTATATCCTGTATTCAAACCTGATCCTCTATGTTAGCCATTCTAAAGATAAGGCTAAGAACTTACTATAGAACCATCACCTACATGTAGTGATCTTATTCTGTGAGCAGACAACCTACTTTCGAGAAGACACGGAAAGGTAAACACTCTCTGCCAAGATTTTCCATACAGCCTAGGTTGAGCAACCACATATACATCACTAGCTTTTTTCTCTTCATATTTGTGACTTAGAAGAGCTTTGTCTGACCACCTCCGGGTTGCTCCCAAAGTCACCCAAGCAAGCCCTCTCAGCATCATCCTCTTTCTGTAGTACCTAATTAGTAATTTAATTAACCATAACAGTTTCTTGATCACGCAGGTATTTCAAATATATTGCCAATAAGCATAAAGCTTTCATGTTAAATAATCACGTCAAAGAATTTAGACTATGATGCAAAAAATACAAAGAAACCTCACCAAAACTCAAAGGAAAAACAAATTCAAACCTCTACAAAGTATAAATAGATATCTGATAAACTTCATTCCACCACAAAAATGTGCTTAACTAAAGAAAATTCTAATTACTGTGCTTTCAAGACAAAGCTTTCAAGGGCAGTGATGTTATAAACATACCCCTAACACCTCGTGAACAATCAATGTGTATAAGTAGACCATCATAAGGCTCATTTTAAACATCATTATTATCATTTTATAAATCATTTTTATCAAATCAACAAGAAGCAAGCAACAATTGCATTAAGTTCCACTGAAGCAAAGTATATGGCAGTTTCATATTCTTATTATGAAGCTATCTAGATTTGCAACTTGATTGTAGAGTCAACCAATCACTTGTTGAAGCCCAATATTGTCTCTTGTGAGAATCAAAGTTACATCATGCTCTATGAAAATCCAATGTGTCATAACCATTTCAAACACATTGATATTCAATACAATTTCCTAAGATTCCAAGTTCATTAGGGAGTTGGTAGTGTTGGACCACATTCTGACAAAGTTGCATATGGTTAATAGTTTGACAAAGCTCCTAACAAAGGGGAAGTTGCACATGGTTAACGCTAGTCATATGTGTAGAAGGAATATTATAAGCATAATTTACTAGAAAAACAAAAGAACATTATCGAAGGAATAGTCATGAGAATGCAGGTTGCACAAAGGATATCTACATGTACAGGATTTTCTAGAAGTTTAAACACCAGCCCAAGGAAAGAAAATCAAGGGAAGGGCTTGCTGCTTCATCAAAGCACTGATCCTAAGATTTGCCTAACAGAAACAGAAAAAAAATGCAGCAAACCAGACCTAGAGGGAAGGCAACGAGAGAAATTGATAAGGGAACCCAAAATAATGGTGATAAGGGGATTAGGAGTCCAATTATCACAAAACATAAGCCCTTAACCCATAACCACTAAATTCCCTACCCCCTTAACCCCCAATCCATATTCCCTTAACCCATGCACTCATAAAGCATAACCCATATACCCCTTCATTCATTAAATCTTATGACATTAACCCCTAACCTATATTAATCCATGAACCTCCTAAGCCATAAATTCTTATCCTCTTAACCTGTGACCATTAACCCCTAACCCTTCACCCCTAAACACCTTAACTACTAACCCCTTAACTACTAAAAGTACAACACCCCAAACCAGCAAATTGACCTCCCAGGAGAATCCTTCATCTCTAACTAAGCATATTAGAAACATTAATTGTTTCTTAGAGAACTAGGTACTGGTTACGAGGATATGTGTTTGTGGGTAATGCCATTATTATCATGTATACCAAATGTATACAATTGAATAATTCGCAAAGCCTCGTTTTGAATTACTCACAATATCTACACTTCATCATGTTGAGATGGAGCTTGTAGTGTTCTCTCACATAAGGAGTTGTAAACGAAAAGGAGCAAGCTCCCATTAGAGGGCTTTTCTGTGTGGGAGTGTTGGAGGCAGAGTAGTTTCTGGTATTCGGCCATCTAGTTTTTTCACAAATTTTGTCATAGTTGGGCGTGATCGTGGAGGTCCCATTGAGGAAACCAAAGAGACAAAAGCGACTGCAGATTCGTCATGAGGAGGCTGCGCATCATTTTGAGGAGCAGCAGGGGGTGGTTCCCTATCGAGATCGAACTCTGGGGGGCATGGTGGCGGAGGGCGGAGTTAGAATTTCAAACACCAGCCTAGATCAAGTAGCACGCACGAGCTCCCGTGTAAAAACTATATTCCCTAATATAGTTTTTATTAATGCTCTAATTAAACTAACATTATTACTTTATGAGTCTTCAACATCATTAAATATTAAATATAGCTTCTATTTGAATTGAACTTCTATTCTTGAAATAAAAATAAAACTTAATGAAAACCAAAAATACTAGATGACCACAAAAATACTAGATGACCTCCTTTTACTCAAATAAAAATAAAACTTAATAAAAACCAAAGCCAACATAGCAATTGCTTTATAATTTTTTACTACCTATTAAAATCTAATTTGGTCGCTAGTCTAAACTCTAGTAAATGGACCTCTTAAAATTTATTCCTAGATGTGAAATGACCTCCTTTGCTCAAATAAAAATACTAGATGACCTCCTTTTGCTGAAATAAAATTAGAACTTTATGAAAATCAAAACGACTATTGCAATTGCTTTATAAGATTTTGGTACCTCTTAAAATTTAATTTTGGGCGGCTTCTTAAACTTTAATTTCGGGCGGCTTCTTTGAATCCATATGTAGTGTTAAATTTAGAGACAAAGAGGTCTCCGAGTCCATTTGAAGTGTTAAAATTTAAAGACCCTCGTCTTCAATGTTAAAATTTAGTTAGATAGATTCAACGACCCCCTTAAAAGGGTGTCCATCAATCCATTTATAATACTAAAATTATAACACTTTTATACAATCACTACTAAACCAATGTAAAAGTCGCTA